>JAODPA010082490.1:26311-58531 GCA_025585075.1 Nepenthes mirabilis | reverse complement strand
TTTTTTTTTTTTTTTGTGTTTGTGTTTTCTTTACAGTGTTGGAGTCGAAACGACCCGGATCCACCCGATCCGGTCAAAGCAGCGGAAAACCCGAACCCCCCCAGTCATCGTTAGCCACCATGTAGTAGGAACAAGGAAACATAAGAGATGCACGGTATTTTTTAACGTGAAAACCCCTTCCCAAACCGAAGAGGAAAAACCACGGGACACATAGTCCACCATAAAATCCACTATGTAAAATGGTTACATAAAACCCAGAGATAGAGTACAACAACCATCCTGGCTACATAAGCCCCAGAGACAAAAACGAAGAACAGAGCCTGAGAGTACAAAGTTTTCACACTTTGAGTTTCACTCACTGCTCTCTCTTTCTTCCACTTTTTCTCTCCTCACTATGGTGCACTCTACTCTCTCATTTTACAAGTGTTGGTGAAACGGCGGACACCGTTTCATTCCCGCACACAGCGGCCGGCGCACTGCGCCCCTGGCGGTGTCTCCGTCGCCAGGCCGGTGCAACCTGCACCCAGGGTGTCTGGACACACACCCACATGCATGGTGGCCCTGCTCTGTCCGAGCACTCTGGGGACTCACCCTCCTGGTGAGTCCTCACACATTCTGCCACTCCTCCTTGGGTGCTGAGAACGGCACACACTCTCTCTGGGTGCCCCACACTCACTCCACCACTCTCTCTTACACTGCATGCCCAGCAGTATATATATAAGTCCAGCTGGAGACCCTTCAATTAATAAGCAGGTGGCGTGTGGACAATCTTCTGCCACCTACCCTGCAGCCTACACTGTAGCTATCCACCTACTCTGTAATCGCCTATTCCCAAGAACGGCACATGCTCTGACAAGTCTGCAACCTGGCGCCTGCTCAGACAGCGCATGCACTGACAAGTCTACAACCAGTCCTCCAAAGGTCAACTGTCCGCTACGTGCAACAACGTCCTCGGTCGATACTGCACTCACTTCCTCGGACCATCTGCAACCATGGCGATTACAAGAGTCATCTGGTGTCCTCTGGTCTCCGGGCAGTGACAACGACCTCGGACTTTCCAAATCCTCGGTCCTCACCGTGCACACCCCATGTCCTCGGACGATACTGTGCACTCAGCCATGTCCGCGGGGGGATTCCATACCAGTGTCACCAACTGGTAAATTCCAGCCTTCCCTTTGGTCGTCCGTGCGCTACGTCCACGCACTATGTTAGCGCACCCTGACTGTCCGGACGCCCTGGCTGTTCACGCGCCCTGGCTGTCCACGCGCCCCGATAGTCCGCGAGCCCTTGGCTGTCCACGCGGCCTTGGCTGTCTGCGCGCCATGGCTGTCCGCGCGGCCTTAGCTGTCCCCGCGCCATGGCTGTCCGCGCGCTCCGACACAGGCTGATGACAAACCAATTTATTGGGTTACCCACAAGGGAGTGACCAACCCCAACAAACTTCCCCTCACGACCTTGTGGGGAACATCTTCGCCATTTTTCCGGCGACCTTTATCACCTGCCTTTTGGCAGCTTCCCCTCAATTGGGAATCTCGGCGTCCGCTCCGCCCTTGGTCCTGCTGGCTCCGCCCTTGGCCCTGCTGGCTTCGCACTTAGCTCTGCTTAGCTCCGCCCTTGGTCCTGCACAGCTCCACCTTTGGCCCTGCTCAGCTCCGCCCTTGGCCCTGCGCCGTTGGCCCTGCTGACTCCACCCTTGGCCCCACTGGCCCTGCTGGTTCTGCCGTTGGTCCTGCTCAGCTCCGCCCTTGGCCCTGCGCCGTTGGCCCTGCTGGCTCCACCCTTGGCCCTACACAGCTCCGCCCTTGGCTCACACAGCTCCGTCCGCGGCCCACACAGCTCCGTCCGCGGCCCATTGCTGGTTTTGCCGTGCTTTTTACCATTCCTTCCACTACATGGCAAACTCTTTCCACGATGACTCTAAAAATATTTTGATTGCCACAGTCCTCGGCGGCTCCACTTTTGCGGCACTTCATATTCTGGTACTGAAAACGTGACTTACACAGCCATTTGATCTTCAGACTTTGGGCCACGTCCTCGACTCCATCATCTTCACAGGTACAACTTTCTGGTCAGCACCTTCCGCAAGCAGCCCTTTCCGGGCCTGGGCAAATCTCAGCATTAACAGAGTCCTCGAATCTGTCCCCATGGACCTCTCTGACCGGACACCTCCAATTGGTCCTTGTCCATCCTTCAAGATTCTCGGACTTCATGCTCTGGTGCCGAGTACGTGACTTACACAGCCCTTTGGTCTTCAGGCTTTGGGTCACGTCCTCGGCCCCTTCCCCTCGATTCGGTGACAAAAACCTCGGACTGCTGAGAGGTGGACGGACCGCCGTCTCGTTTCCTCGTTCAGCACTACTCCTCTGGTTATCATCAAGGTCACCAGGCCGTCAGTAGAACCATCTCTCTGATACCACTTGTTGGGGCCGGAACGACCCGGATCCACCTGATCCAGTCAAAGCAGCGGAAAACCCGAACCCCCCAGTCATAGTTAGCCACCATGTAGTAAGAACAAGGAAACATAAGAGATGCACGGTATTTTTTAACGTGGAAACCCCTTCCCAAACCGAAGAGGAAAAACCACGGGACACATAGTCCACTATAAAATCCACTATGTAAAATGGTTACACAAAACCCAGAGATAGAGTACAACAACCACCCTGGCTACACAAGCCCCAGAGACGAAAACAAAGAACAAAGCCCGAGAATACAAAGTTCTCACACTTTGAGTTTCACTCACTGCTCTCTCTTTCTTCCACTTTTTCTCTCCTCACTGTGGTGCACTCTACTCTCTCATTTTACAAGTGTTGGTGAAACGGCGGACGCCGTTTCACCTGCGCACACAGCGGCCGGCGCACTGCGCCCCTGGCGGTGTCTCCGTCGCCAGGCCGGTGCAACCTGCACCCAGGGTGTCTAGACACACACCCACATGCATGGTGGCCCTGCTCTGTCCGAGCACTCTGGGGACTCACCCTCCTGGTGAGTCCTCACACATTTTGCCACTTCTCCTTGGGTGCTGAGAACGGCACACACTCTCTCTGGGTGCTCCACACTCACTCCACCACTCTCTCTTACACTGCATGCCCAGCAGCATATATATAGGTCCAGCTGAAGACCCTTCAATTAATAAGCAGGTGGCGTGTGGACAATCTTCTGCCACCTACCCTGCAGCCTACACTGTAGCTGTCCACCTACTCTGTAATCGCCTATTCCCAAGAACGGCGCATGCTCTGACAAGTCTGTAACCTGGCGCCTGCTCAGACGGCGCCTGCTCAGACGGCGCATGCACTGACAAGTCTGCAACCAGTCCTCCAAAGGTCAACTGTCCGCTACGTGCAACAACGTCCTCGGTCCATACTGCACTCACGTCCTCGGACCATCTGCGACCATGGCGATTACAAGAGTCATCTGGTGTCCTTTGGTCTCCAGGCAGTGACAACGACCTCAGACTTTCCAAGTCCTCGGTCCTCACCGTGCACACCCCATGTCCCCGGACGATACTGTGCTCTCAGCCATGTCCGCGGGGGGATTCCATACCAGTGTCACCAACTGGTAAATTCCGGCCTTCCCTTTGGCCGTCCGTGCGCTACGTTCACGCACTATGTTAGTGCACCCTGGCTGTCCGGACGCCCTGGCTGTCCACGCACCCTGGCTATCCGCGCGCCCAGACAGTCCGCGAGCCCTTGGCTGTCCCCGCGGCCTTGGCTGTTCGCGTGTCATTGCTGTCCACGCGCCATGGCTGTCCGCGCGGCCTTGGCTGTCCCCGCGTCATGGCTGTCCGCGCGCTCCGACACAGTCTGATGACAAACCAGTTTGTTGGGTTACCCACAAGGGAGTGACCAACCCCAACATACAGTACCAATATTGTTTCAAAAATTGTCGGAGTGGGGATAAATTTATCCTCGTTTGGTGAGTTAGGTTTTCGAATTTGATTGCTTTTGGTTGTTTATTACTTCTTAGTTCTTATTTAGTGTTCTTGATTTCTTGTATAACATTAGCTCTGCCAGATGGATAATAGAGATTTTCAGCTTTTGGGCTCTATATGAACTCTATCCAGAGAACAATAGTATCTACTACAACGTAAAAGAGGAACCTTTATTGTCCGTTTGGTTCTAGGGAGCTGTGTAAGGAACGAAAAAGAGTTAGGGAAAAGTGTTTTTATGTGTTTGGATTCTTGAAAAATTGAAAGAAAAAAAATTATATATAAAGATTTAAGTAAAATTATTTATTTTGTGAAATTTCATTTTCACTTGAAACTATTTTTCCTTATCTTTTTTATTTCTTTAAAATTTTTCTAGATGAAGTTGAAAATTATGTGTCATTCTGGTGTTTGATTTTCTTGATGAGGTAAAAGAATGCAAATGTTATGCACAAATAATTCTAACTGAAACTTAACTTTTAGCGCTAGTGTTTTGATTTGTCACGTATTTTTCTTTTAGGGGTTTTGAGTGATAAAAGAGAATATTCAAAATCTTGTGTGTCTAAACTCCACCTTCTGTCATTCTTTCCTGAGATGCCTACTCATCGAGTCCTCGCTCTTTTCTATGAAAAGGGTATGTAATATCTCTTATGTTCTTTAAAGGAAGAAAAAAGCAAGAAGAAGCAGAAGAAGTCAAATGTGTATTTTTTTTTCCCACATATTTGTTGTGCTTCAGATGGGAAGCTTCGGCATTACGGCAGGGCTGTTACTTGTGACATGGAGGTTACATGTTCAAACTTTAAAACTCAAAAATGACCTTTTTGCAATGGACGTGTAAAGTTTTATACGTTTGACCTCCTTAAACCCTACGACATGGAAGCCTTGTATATTGGGTTGTTTGCATGATGCTTGAGTTGGGAATAATTTATTGGTTTATATGCTTTTATGAGAAATATACTTCCACATCAGTAAGCAACTTGATTGATATCACATTCTGATATGATGTATTCTTTATTCAAATTGAAATAAAAATAAAATACAGACATTTTTACAAAGACTTATGATCTGGAGTTTGTTTTCACTTGCTTTACGTAAGGCTGCCTGCTGTTTTATGTTTATATTATCAATGGGGATGAATTGCTGCATCTCATTTCTGGTCATCTTTCTACAAGAAAAAATATTCATATTGCTGTAGGGGCAATTGCTACTATATTGCATAGATAATTACCTACTTGGCTTGTGAACATTACTTTTTTTTTTTTTTGGTTTGGATAATGTGTGTAGAACTTTCTCCTGTGCAATGCTACTACTAATATTAACATGAATATTCGGGAAAATATGCCAATTATACAATTATATCTTTTACTTAGCTTGCTTTTACTCTAGATTTGGGGAAATTATCATGTTTGACAAGTAATATTTGCATTAAAGTTTGGATCTTTGGCGTTTACAAATTATTTCCATGAAGGTATGAGTTTGAAATCACATGATCATTACACACCATCTGCTGTCACCTCCACTTAATTCACTGTGTGTTCTAGATTTGAATCTCTCTCTGTCAAGTTTTCTTCCTTTATAAGGACTTAAAAATTCCATTTTTTTTTTGTTGTGTTGTGCATTTCAGTGGTACTTGAGCAATTCAGGCATCTTTTATGAGAAACTTTGATTTTGGAATGGTAAAAAAAAATTTTGATGACTGGCAGACATTGTGAAATTGTAACCATCCACCATAAATGAAAATGACTATCGCATTCCATGCTGACCAAACAGCATCAGTTATCTTCTTATTTCCATTATCCTAGCCATAGGTGACTGTCTAATGCCTTTCCTCCTTTTCTGCCTTGGGGATTTGCTTGGTGTAGGCTTTTGCATGATTTGCCTGCTGTTGTGTCACTGGCCTTGCAGGGCAGTTCATTCTAAATCCATCTATCAATGCAAAGTTTGAGAACAGTTCCAAGACAGAACTTGTATATTTTTGTTTGACTATGTTGAAGATTCATAAGTTCTGTGAAAATCATTCTAATATTCTATATATTGGAACTTCTCTGTTTACAAGTGTAAAATCTTTTGAGTTTTGAGAACTTAGGTTCTATGCTATTGTGAGCTTCCATCATAATTTAAAATGACTATTAGAACTTTGATTAGCTCTGGTTATTTACTTGTTGCTTCCCTCCTTAAGGGCATTAACATGATTCCCTGCGCCCTACTCTTTGTTGCTTACTTCATCGTGCTCTAACTTTCAATCTCTTGATGGAATAAGTCTGTTGCAAGGAGTGTTCCATGTAAAGCTGTGCATCAACTTCTATGACTGAAAGGAGCATTTTTCTTTTGTCAAAATGAGATTAGGAATTCCCTTCTTTCACCTGCATATGTTATGACGAGTAAATGGCACAGATTTGTGTGGCTTTTTTAGGTATGAACTACTGTAAGGATTGTTCTTATTGAAGGTTTGTTTCCGACATGTATATTGATTTACGCATCTGATTTGGGTGTGGTCTTTCATTTCTGTTTTGTGTTTGTATTGGCTGTTTGTAATTGTAGGTGTTGTTTTTCCTTGTGGCCTAGGCAAGAAATTACAAAACAATGTATGTAATTAAATATGGACCGATGTATAGTGGTATTGCTTCTCCTCTACAACAAAATCGTGAAATATTGCCGTATCGATAATATATTAACCGATATTCCTCCGAATTCATTTTGTTCTGCTTTCCAAAAAAATTGTGTCCGATATAACAATTACTTGTATGTATCACACGATATAGTTACGATTGATACTAATTCCAATATTTTCATCCAATGTTATGGACAAATTGCAGTCAGCAAGCAGAATTTTATTCGTTGATAAGGAAAATAAGTCAATTTTTTTCTTCCCTTAATCCCTCCCCACCAAAATAAAAACAAAAAATACATGGCCCATTTGTTTTAGACACGAGACATTGTATTGGTAACAAATTTCTGGATCTGTATTCACTGATGTTATTCTGCTTGTTATATCTGATAGACTGTTGGTTGCTCCTCCCTCCCCCCACTCCACACGCAATCCATGAAATATTTTCAGGAAAAAATAGAGATGGCTTTTCTTTTATATTGGAGGGGGGGGATGTTCTTAGTAGATCTGTCTTTGTAGGTAGCTTGGTCGAGTTTCATCCTCACAAAATACAGTTTGCAGAAGATTGTCACAGAAGCTGGGGCCAATCTGATTTCTCGGTAGCATCACTTACCTGATATAGTAACTGTCATGGTAGGCTTCTTCACCTTGCCATCTTATTGCTGTGTCTTTTTTCTGGTTGGAATTTTCTGTTTCTTCTTTTGTTGAGTCACATATAAACAATTTATTGTGCAAACTTGTCATCCATGTGCACACACAAATATTTGCAACCCAATTTTAAAGGGAAGTGCCTCTCTCTAAGTCCACATATGTGACTGCCCTGTGCTTTCCGTGCATGGGACTCCCCTTCCCCTAACAGCTTTCATTTTAGATCTGAGGGCTCCTTCCCCTTTGTAGATTGTCGTACCTACTCCTGTATACGTGCCATTTTTGACCCACTTCTAGAACAATAGGATCACAACTTATGAGGCTTACTGTTATATAAAATAGATGAAACATTGGTATCAATATTAGTCGTAGTCATATCGGTATTGAATATATTGAAAGGAAAAAAATTCTGAGAATCATAAGTTGACGGGATCATATTGGTGTTACATGCTGGTATGGGAACATATTACGATATTATCATAATATTGAATAATGTTGGTATTTGGGGCCTTGATACCGATATATATTAGCCGATATTTATAATATCATTCGATATTTGCATCAATGGTTATATAGCATCTAATAATATGTTTTGTTGAAGTTGTGATGGTCAGTCAATCTGGGATAGAAGGAAGGTATCTTGTCTGTTATACATATTTGGTTAGGGATAAGAAGTAAACTTTGGTAGTCACTTGTGGTCCTGTGGCCTACGTTTACTTCTTCTACACTTTGTAATGGGTGTCATGCGAGAGAGGAGTTTCCTTATTATAAAATCATAGAAAAGACAAAAAAAAAAAAAAAAAAAATTATTCAGCATCTCCTATATTATTTTGAGTAGTAATTCAGCCAGAGACCTGTTTTTTTTTTTTTTTTCTCTCTCTTTTTTCACAATGATAGGCCACGAATGAAAATCTTCCCCCAAATGTCATCAAGCAACTTGCAAAAGAGTTGAAGAATCTTGATGGAATACCTCCCGAGGGAATTAAAGTGGGCGTAAATGATGACGGTTTCTCAACAATTTATGCTGATATTGAAGGCCCAGGTCTATCTACCGATTCTCATCAATTTCAAATTCCTGGTTTTTGGAGACACGGCACTACCGAAAAAATGACTTTTTGCACCCTGCAGCTGCGATGCCATATGAAAATGGGGTTTTCCGCTTGAAATTGATTTTAACCCGTGACTTCCCACAGTCACCTCCCAAAGGTGTGAAATGATGTGAATTCTTTTTAAGCTATAATTTGTTGGAGTGACTGTAAGTAACCCAAGTCTTATGACTATAAGTTACCTAGAATTCTGGAATCCTAATTGGCTGGCTGAAACACAAATATACCATTAAAGGGTCACATGAACTGTGATGTTCCTGTCCTCGATTAAGAAATGTGCTATTCGGTTCATCAATTTCGGGTTCTTTTTTCGTATAGTATTGTTGTTCTCACGAATGTGGCCTTAACATTGTAGGTTATTTCCTAACCAAGATTTTCCATCCAAACATTGCTAATAATGGCGAGATATGTGTTAACACCCTGAAAAAGGATTGGAATCCAATCCTTGGGTTATGCCATGTTCATCTTGTGAGTAGCCATGCCGATTCTTCTTTGATATGTTGTATATTATCATAGTGTTTTCAATTGAGTTGTGTTAAAATTGAGACTGATGACTGCGTTTGTTGTTGCTCTTCCCGCTCTTTCATGATTGATTGTTGAATTTAGTGATATTAGGTGGTCCGATGCTTGCTGATAGAACCATTTCCAGAATCAGCTTCGAATGAGCAAGCTGGCAAGATGCTGCTTGAAAATTATGAGGAGTATGCCAGAGTTGCCAGGTAAAGCCAATTTACGATTCACATTCAGTCACGTCCCCATTTCCAATTCATAGAATAATAAATAAAACTTGATCAAGGATCAGGACACAATTCTGCAAACAAATATTGTTAGATAAACTTAATTTTAAAAAAAAGACCATCCTAGGAATAAATGACCACACCTTGGAAGTGGCATTAAATCAATCAATTTGCTTAACGATAATCCAAATAATAAATAAGGAAAAAATTTACTACTCAAAAGCAACCTTGTTGACTACATATAATTCATAATTTGAAGGTCGTCGACCACAATTACATATAGTTTCATCAACTGTCTGTAGCACAACCAATCGAATACAAATCTGATAATAATTAAAAGAAATAACTCTAAACAATTAACAAAAAGGTTTTCCATCAATAATCCTGCGAAAGTATCCTAGTCCGTTAATCTAAAAGGTTACAAAGCACTGTAAGAGTGAGTGTAATATTTAGTATAGTATATATAATTTATATATGTGGATATAGATAAATAAAACATATGGAAGGACAATAATAAATAAATGCAGAACTACCAAAAATGATATATATTGATAGAAACATTCAAAAACTATAAGAATCTAGGATTAGTGAAAACCTCACAAACAAAAGTCTAATATTAAAGATCGGGTTATAAATATTTTCCCTTAAACTATATGCTGCTATTCAAGACTCATGGGTGAGACGATTGCATATTATTTTCTATATACGAAGTCAAATGTTACTTTTGTAACTAATGGATGTTACATTCAATCTTTAGTTTGCAATTAATATATTAAGATATATTAGAAAATATTTTGTTAATTTTCTACAATATTTTTATTTAGTTAAAACAAAAAACTTTACAATTGATACATATCTGAATCTGGGTTATCGAACGAAGTAGGGAGCCACTTGGTCTTCCCGGAAGGTTGAGTTGAAGCGGGTTCAGTCTTCGTTACTTCGAACCTGGATCCTGCATACCATAATTTGCAAACAAGAGATCAGAGGATGGTGAGACTCGCTCGCTGGTATATCTTTCAATATTCAAGTTAGAAATCTTTTTGAAATAGATAGAAAGATAGGAGGATGAATGGATAATGTATGGATGCATGTTTCAGAGGATTGAGTGTTTACGGGGGGTTAAATTTTGGTGAGTGTGCTCGGCCAGGGAGTAGCTTTCAGATCGATGATTGAGCTCCAATGAGTGTATTCAGTTGGGAAGCGACTTTGAGATGGAGGATTGAGTTTTGACAAGTGCACTCGGTTGGGGAGTGGCTTTGAGATAGAGGACTAAACTTTGACGGGTGCGCTCGGTTGAGGATTGGCTTTGAGATAGAGGTTTGAGTTCTGATCGGTGCGCTCAACTGATAATCGGCTTTGAGATGGAGGCTTAAGCTTTGATGGGTGCGCTCAGCTGAGGAGCGGTTTTGAGATGGAGGATTGAGTTTCGACGAGTGCGATTGGTTGGGGAGTGGTTTTGAGATGAAGAACTGAGCTTTGACGGATGCGCTTAGCTGAGGAGTGGTTTAGAGATGGAGGCCTGAGCTTCGATAGGTGCGTTTGGCTGAGGAGCATCTTTGAGATGCACCTTGGCGAGAGGGTGGCTCAGAGGAAGGGGTGCCTTCTTGGAAGAGTGGCTCTGGAATCGAGAGTTGCATTTGTTGGTCGCCTCTTCCTCTCTGAATTTTTTGGTCTCTTAAGGCCCCCTTTTCCTATGGAGGGAGGGAGGTATTTGAAGGGGGAGAGCTGGGTCGCAATTGTTGGAGTATTGCTGGAATCGCGGTGAGTGGCCAATAGTACGTCGTTATGACCCTAGCCTACTCGTGGTCCGTCGATGGGCTACACTGCGCCAGATGATTAGGGGCGCGGCCACATGGGATTGTCTACTGAGGTAGAGTTGTTAAGATGTGCATTACTAGGCTGCGTTCGACGGGTGACTCCAAGAGCCCACATCTCTCGGGGTGGATTTGGGTCTGGGTCTTGGTCTCGAGGAACTTCTCCTGAATTGCGGCTTTTGGGGCTCTCTTTTGCTGTAGGTCTGATTCTGGAAAACCAATGGGTTTCCAGACCAATCACTAGCCCCCCATGCCGGGAGGTTTGAAATTTAAACTCCCGGCATGTTCCTTATGAGACGCCACCTATAGGTTTGTGCATGCTTTTCTTTCCTAGGCGTCTTGCAGATTTTTGCCCTGATTGGCATGATTTGGCGCCGATTCAGTTTTTTGCTGGCGATTCTCTGTTGAGGACGATCTTCTAGCGTTAGTGCAATCTCCTCGGTTTAATGCTGGTTGATCTCCTCCTCCGGCTATAAGTGGAGGGGATCTCAATGTCTCGCATCACTAATCGTCTTCACTAGCCAAATGGTATGAGAGTTTGGAACTAGTATAGAACCTACAGAACCACAAGGCGGGATTGGCAGAAATTCTTCACCAATGTTCAAAGTTAGAGCTTAGGATGCGCCTGAAGTTTGCCATGGTTACCTTCTTTTGGGCTCATCCCGATCCGGCCTCATGTACTGAACGAGGTCCGGGTTTCGGTGGTCGATTTTCATATCTCTCAGGTAGATCTGGATGTTCCTTGCCAGGGTGGCCTTGAAGGAGTGGCAGCTCAACCCTTCTGATGGTAGAGGATAATACCCTGGCCCCTTCTGGCGAGCGACTCCGTCCGTGGTTGCCCACGGGAGGACCACTCTAGTGGCTGTTGGATGAGGAACTTCCTCAAGTCTACGCCAAACCTTTGGCCATTGTCGTCACATTGGATCTCGCGTAGACACAGAGGCTTATGGATCACGCAGTATGGCCGGTTTCGGTGGAGGATTTTTGGCAGTCGCCTCCCGAGTGAGAACTGGTTCTCTGTGCCTTGTTCTTGCAGGGGAGGGTTTCTGCATGCTTTTGTCACTGTGCTACCCTCTCGTATCAGATGCCACGGTGGCTAGCCTGAGTGTTTTCCTCTTACAGTTGCCTATCCCGAAGGTTGGTCAGACGAATGTTGTTACGCTGCAGGTCCATATACTTTTTATTTTCTTTTTGAGTTGTACATCTACTATTGAAAGTTTGTACATTGTAAAAGAAATTAATAAATGGAATTATCGAGTATTGTTTACTTATATATGTTGCATGGCTCCAATATTGTTGCATGATGTGAATAGCTGAAGTGCATGCATTATTTCTAATAATTTGACAGTCCAGATCACTGACAACTCAGTCTTCTAACAATCTAACCCACGACCAATTATCTTGAACGCTTGGTTGGGACATGAGCCGGGCGAATCAGCCTTGAGCCTGCTAAGGCTGCATGCAGCTAGTCTGCAATCTTAGAAAGAGGCATGTTAGGTCATCATTGCCTGCACTGCGTCGTCAACTCACTGATCTAAGTGTCATGGCTGTCAGCAGACTACGTGGGGAGGCGTCGCGTCGATCATCATAACAAGGCCTGCGAACAAACGCGCCGCAGCACCTTGCGGTAAGGACACATGTCGTGATTATTACGGAGACGTGCCTCTTCGATAACCTTAAATGACGCCGCTACGGGATTGAGGCGTTGGCTATTTAAGTGTTAGTGCTCAGCTGTCTCTACACTTCTTTGCTCTCTAGACATATCTGTCCTAGTTTGCCATTTTCCTTCCTAGTTTGCACAGTTTTTCAAATGGCTTCCTAAGGCATCATCGATATTTCGTCCACGTTGACTAGTGGGGAGATAGAGTTTACATAGCTGGTATCACATCCTAAGCGTCGTGCGATACGCTGTGCTTGGTGCTAATGACACTGCTTACTTTTCTTGTTCGGGGTTCATAACCATCTATAAGGAACATCAGAGGGCTGGTCTTCGCATTCCGTTTGCGATGAAGCTGCGCGAGATTCTGAGGGCTCTGGAGGTCTTTGTGGGTCATCTTCACTCGAACACCGTTCAGTATTTGGTGACTCTGTGTGTCTTCCTTCGCACCAAAAGGCTCACCCTAGATGATCGGGCCTTGAAGGTGATCTTTCGGGTCAACTAAGAGGCTGACTGGGTTTCCTTTACTCCTTGTGCAAGGTTTGAAATAAGTGAGGGGAACTCGGATTTGGCAAGGGGCTGGAAGACGCACTTCTTCTTTGTGGTGGTTGATGCTGATTGGGAGGTTTCGAATCAATGTGGCAGGGTCAATGACGCCTATGCCGAGGACATCTTGCTTGGTGAGGAACTGATGATGCGACCACTTACATCACTGATCAAGGAGAGCGCCGGCATATTGCGCTGCACTGATCAATGGGTCTCCTAAGGGGGCACTAGATGGAGTGTAGTGGGAGGTTCGGACGGAGAAGGGTGATACCTCTGCTGCGTTGGGTCGCCATCCCAAAAGGAAGTAGAGGAATATGCTTTCTCGGGACTCTTCTGAGTAAGCCTCTGATGAGGTGGCTCCTCCGTTGCTTTCTCTCTGAGGAATGTTGGGGGATTGATGTGGCTTGCGCGAGAGCGCCTGCTTTTGGTGCTAGCAAGTCGTCGAGAAGGTTAGGCTTGGATGAGTCTTCGTTGGATGATCCGAGCCTCAGTGAGTTGTCCGGATAGACCGAAGGCGAGGAGCCCCCAACGACTCTAGTGCTAGAATTGAGGACCCCTTGACTGGGGCCCCGGCGGATGGATCGACGCCACAACCGGGGCCGAACGGGGGATCTCGATCTTAGCGGCTTCTTCTCCGGGATTGTTTGCATCTACCTCTTCAATCGCTTGTGTCAAGTAAGGTGTTAGAAGCGCTCAGGTGGATGAAGAAGCAGTTGGAGATAACCCGAAGCCGAGGCTACTGCTGAGGGGGCATCCCATCCTGTAGAGTCGATGTCTGAGCCACTGAGAGCTTTTGGTGGGCTCGGCTCTCCTCCAGGTTTCAAGGCGTCTCATCCCTATACCACACAGCCTCCACAATCCTTGTTGATCTCTGTTGGAATTGGAGCTGGGGATTCTCCCGACCTGTCACATTGGGGAGGGTCATCTTGCCATGAGGTACTACATAGATTTCTTTGCTATGCTATCATGCTCTTTGCTAATATTTCTGACTGACCGTACCTTGCTACTTGGCAGGTTCAGGAGGCACTCTGAGTGGTGGAGAGGGCACTACAATGGAGGGATACTGAGATCTTGTGGTTATCTTGGGCGCATGTAGATCTTGTTGCGATGGAGGACGTGGAGCATCTAATGAATGCTACTGTCGTCGAGGCTTTGCAGAGTGAAGAGCGGGTAGCTTACATCGACCGGAAGCTGTTCGAGTTAGAGGCAAGATCCTAAGAGCTCTCAAAGGCGAATTCTCAGGCTCTAGATCAAATCACCTCACTCGAGGACGAGCTTTAGGAGGCGCGGCAGCAACTTGTGGTTCTCCGAAATGAGAACGCCTAGTTCGAAGGAGAGCTCTAACCTGGCGGATTACCCGTAGGCAGGAAGGGGACTTGAGCCATGCACATTGGGGAGCCCCCAACCTTAGGGTCGTCGTCTGAGCGGTAGGTGTAGGTAGCTATTTGCATATATTTTTGAGGTTGGCTGATGCTCTTGATGTACTCTTTGAATATTTAATGAATCAGTTAGATTGCTTTAACCATTGTTGCTGATGTCTTTGAGTGTGTATTAATTTGTCTTTATCCGACATTGATTTTGTTTGTCGACTAAGTGTCATTGCCATTGTCGTCGAACTTGGCTGGATGCATTTGCCCAATTGTGCTCGCTCCTATGAGGAGGTCGTGGCACTGAGAGAATGTGATCACTGCCTAAGTCTTGCAGCTATCGTTGTTGAGATTAACTGGACGCATTCGTCCGTTTGTACTCTTTTCTGTAGAAGAACATCGTGGCACGGGTATGATTGAGCCTTACAAGGGTCGACTGGGTTTCATGATTGCGGTTGCTGAGCTCTGGCGAAATCTAGACCATCGTCCACATATAACCATTGGCGCTTGGTCTTATTAGAAGACATCGTAGCTTTCGTACGTTTGTCTCTAGTTCACCGACTATTGTTAATTGATGGTGCTCGTTTCTACTATATGAAGTTGTCGCAGGTATACTGAAAAGTGCTCTAAGGTTTTTATGGCCGTTTGATGAGGAGGTTTGACTCTTGGTCTATTAGCTCTCTAGGCTGTGATGTCTAACCTCGTCTGGACCGCTCGATTGTTGGAACTGAGGTTCAGGATTCGACCTCGCTTGGTTGCTGGGACTGAGGTTTTGTGTTTGGGTCGCAGTCGGTCGAAGCGCATGTGAAGGAGTTCACCCAAGGTTTTTGAATTAATACAATCATACAAGTATTCATATCATTGGCATGATGAATGGAACGAGCAATTAAATGTGCTCATGACACTCAAGCAACCCGCATGAATGCATTTAACTTACTTGCGATTGGCGGGAAATTGTCGGTAGCACCTTTGGGGTGGTGGGCATTCTGTGCCCGTAGAATCAGTTTTATGCTCCGGGTGCATAGCACGTACACCTTGTTTCGAAGGATTGTCGAGGTTGGGGATGGTCCCCGTCAGTGAGGTGACGGTTTGTTCCAGTCAGCGGTTATTTGTCCGTGGTCTCTACACTCTGAAGAATTGGGTCCGTCATGTTGAACCGGCGTGCTTTTGCTTTCTCGCCGCTAGGCGACGGCCGCTCGTTTGTGTGGTTTTGGATGTCAAGCTCTTATTGCCGACATGCGACTTGTGGTACCGAGAGGTGCCTCATCTGGCGCACGGGTAGCTTCTTTTGGGATGAAATGCCTCATGCGAGGGATTGAGGACTCTGCTGCCCCCGAGGGAATTTTAGCCCGTCGTCTATGTTGTGCCTGATTCTCACGAGGCCTTGGGAGCCTGGCAAAGTGCAGAAGTGATTCGGGTGGGGCATCGGATTGGAACTTCGAATGTGGGGCTCCTGGCTTGGCATCTTGGTCTTGCGAGGGAGTGGTCGCATCAAGACCTTCCTCATGAATGGTGACCTCTTTATGTTGGCGTAGAATTTGTTGGCGCTACATGGTGTTTCCTCTCGAACAGGGGGCCTCCTGTTGTCATGGGAGTTGTGTGGGTACGTCGCTTCGGGCTTTTCATCCCGCGTCTCATGACTCGGTCAGCCCTTCGGTTGCATCTAGGCCTTATCGCTCGTGGCCGCTTGGGCCGCGAGGTCGTCAGACCGTTGAATCTTTTGAGAAGGTTGTCTTTCTCCCCAGTTCCTCCTTCTAGATGTTGAGGTCTAGAAACTGAAGGGTGAGCCACCAACGTTGCACTTTCAGGCGGGTACAAACGGTCTAGGGTTGTTTGGGACAAGGCATATCTCTGGGCGATAAGCGTCTACATATCTGGGGCTGGTTGTTCGTTTACACAGCTACCCACGTGGGGATCGTTGCCATGGGAGGCAACGTCTCTGGCCGGTGCGCTAGTTTGTGCCCTCGTATTGACCATGCTTGCTCTCATAGGCGTGGTGGTTAGAATTTTTAGTTATTCCTACAGATGGCGCCAATGATGCATCTTTGAATCTAGATTATCGAACGAATTACGAAGCCGCTTGATCTTCCAAGTAGGTCGAGCTAAACAGGGTTCGGTATTCGTTATTCTGAATCTGAATCCTATACACCATAATTGACAAATAAGAGGTCAGAGGATAATGGGACTCGTTCTCCGGTATATCCTCTGATACTCAAATTAGAAATCTTTTTCAGACAAATAGATAGATAAGATGATGAATGAATAATGCACGGATGCATATTTTGGGGGATTGAATATTTATTAAGGGTTGAGCTCCGGTGAGTATGCTCGGCCAGGGAACGGTTTACAGATAGATGACTGAACTCCAATGAGTACGTTAGCTGGGAAGCCGCTTTGAGATGGAGGATTAAGCTCCGACGAGTGCGCTCAGATGAGGAGCGGTTTTGAGATAGAGGATTGTGTTCTAATGAGTGCGCTCGGCTGAGAAGCAACTTGAGATCGAAAATTGAGCTCCAACAAGTGCGCACGGTTGAGGAGTGACTTTGAGATGGAGGACTGAGTTTCGACTGATGCGCTCAGCTGATGAGCGGTTTAGAGATGGATGCCTGAACTTCAAAGGGTGTGCTCAGATAAGGAGCGGCTTTGAAATAGATGATTAAGTTCTGATTAGTGCGCTCTGCTGGGGAGTTTTTTTGAGATGGAGGACTGACCTCCGATAGGTGCGCTCGGCTAAGAAGCGACTTTGAGATGGAGGATTAAACTTCGATGGGTGCGCTCAGTTGAGGAGTGACTTAGAGATAGAGGCCTAAGCTCCAATGGATGCATTTGGTTGAGGAGTAGCTTTGAAATGCACACTGGTGAGAGGTTGGCTTAGAGGAAGGGATGACTTCTTGGAAGAGTGGCTCTGGGATTGAGAGTTGCATTTGTTGCTCACCTCTTCCTCTTTGAATTTTTTGACCTCCCTAGGCCTCCCTTTTTTGTGGAGGAAGTGAGGTATTTGAAGGGGGAGAGTTGCATCGCGGTTGTTGGAGCGTTGCTGAAATTGCAGTGAGTGGTCAACAGCACGGCTTTGCGGTCCTGGCCTGCTGAAGGCGCTAGGGCTCATGGTTCCCCAATGCGGTACACTAAGCCAGACGATCAGAGGCGCAGCTACATGGGATTGTTTGCTAAGCGGGAGCTGTTGAGACGTGCGCTATTGGACTACGTCCGGCGGATGACTCTAAGGGTCCACATCTCCCTAGGTGGATTTGGGTTGTGCAATTTGGGCCTTGGGCCTCAAAGAACTTCTCCTGGATTGCGACTCTCGGGGTGCTCTTCCGCCACAGGTCTGATTTCGGGTTGGCCTATAGGTTACCAAACCCATCAACAATAAATAACAAATATACCAACTTTTTCAAATTGGAAGAAAACAAATAATTTTAATAAATTTTAAAGTAGAATTCTTGCCAAATGCTTATAAAAATCATATGCAATGTCAAATATCTAAAGATTTTAACATATATAACTGATATTATGAAATCAGGTACACATGCATTATAAATTTCAAGATCCTCAAATGAAATGGATATGCATGCAAAAACTAGGGTAATAAAAATGATGAAGGATCATATGGATGCACATTTAAACAAAAATCAAAACAATTAATCTCAATATTTTAGCAAATAAAGAAAAAGCCTTAGATGCACTTGTTTTAATCAAAATATTACTAAGATCTATCATGAAAATGCTTTAAAATCAACTTCCTTTTCTTTATCTCCCCACTTATCTCTCTTCTCTCTTATCTTTCTTTCTGTTCTCTCAGTTTCGATCGAAAAATGACCCAAAATCTCGAAGAAATTGCTTATATAGGCACATTAGCGCACGAACATCGGTTGAGTGCCTATCAAGTGCACGGATGACACAAATGCACGCATGAGTGCCATGCACTCATACACGAGCACTACCTAGTCTGCTAATCCACATATGAATGCACTTCTACTATGCACGAGCGCCACCCATTCTTCTAAGCTACGCTTGAGAGCCGCATGTGTGCGGGTTAAATGCTAGCCCATTTTTCTCTAAATACTTAGTTTTTCTTTCAAATACCCAATTATTCTCTAATTTTACTTAATAAAATTTAATTTTGACATCATAATATATGAATTAGGGATTGAGTATTACAATTCTCCCATTATTATAAAAATTTTAATTATCAAAATTCATGTACCTTGATGAATGAATAATTGTGGGTACTTTTTCCTAATTTTGTCCTCTCGTTCCCCTTAGCTTCTTCAAATAAATAATTCATTCATAACAACTTAACCAAATGAATAACCTTTGTATGGGCTATTTGATTGGATTTCAGTTATAGTTTTCCTTGCGATGGTTTCGGATGAGGCGATACTTTTGATGTTTTGGCTTGGGATGGTTGCCCAAGGATTTGCATGGGTTCTTGATATATGACGAATATTTATTAATCCATAGGGGTTCATTTTTCATCACATGTGAAGGATTGTAGACATACCTGTGAAATGTTGATACGTAAAACACATCGTGAAAATTTACCAAATTAGGAAGTAAGACTAATTCATAAGCCACTTTTCTAATCCTTTCTAGAATTTGGAATAGTCTAATGAATTTCGGCTTCAATTTTTCTTTATATCCAAGCCCCAGATTTTTTTAAGTTTGAGATACCTTTAGAAATACATGGTCGCCAACCTTTAAACTTAATTTAGATTTTCTATAGTTCGCATAACTTTTTTGTTGGCTTTAAGCAACTTAGAGCTGATCTCAGATCAATTGAATCTTTTCAAATGTTTCTTGAATTACTTCTAATCCCAAAAGTTTTTTGTTACCAATTTCCTCACAATCTATTAGGGAACACCATTTTCTTGAACATAATGTTTCGAAGGGTGCCATTTTGATATTTGCTTGGTCACTATTGTTGTAGGCAAACTTGTTTAATGATAAATAGTCGTTCCAACTTCCTTTTATTTCCATAACAGATACCCGTAACATGTCCACTAAAATCTAAATCCTCCTTTCTAATTATTCATCCGTTTGTGGATGATACGTTGAACATAATTTTATCTTGGTTCCTAATTCCCAGTGCAAACTCTCCCAAAGCTTGGACACAAACCTTGGATCTTGGTCCGAAACAATTGAAGTTGGAATATCATGTCGTCTAACCACTTCGGTGATGTATAATTTTGCCAAGCGATCTCTTAAAAATGTCATCCTAACAACAATAAAATGAGCTGATTTTGTTAAACGATCTATAATTATCCACACAACATCATGCTTCGTTGTCATCCTTGTCAAACCCTTTACAAAATCCATTATTATGTGCCCTACTTCTAACCATGAACTGGCATAGGTTGCAAAAAACTTGACGACTTCTTGTGTTTAGCTTTTACTTGTTGACATACAATATATCTTCCCACAAATGTTACTATTTCCTTTTTCATGTTTTGCCATTGGAAAATCTTCTTCATGTTGTTGATTTCTAGATGGATGGTATACTTCAATTGATGGGCTTCAATAAGAACCTCTTCATTCAGCTTTTTAAAATTAGGAAAACTAGTATGGCCTCAAAATCTTAAAACTCCATCACCTAAAATGTTTAAATCAGCTTTTGATTCCTAGCTCAAATTATTATTTATATCAATAAAAAGTCTTTACTTAATCTTTTCAAAGATTTCCGGTCGTACTTAAAAATGCGACAAAATCATGCACGTACTTGAGAATGCAATTTAGTGCTACACTTCATGTCATCACATATTTTCATTTCTTTGATCATCAAATGAGATATTAAACTTGTCAACTTACGGGGTAATGCATTCACTATCATATTCACTTTCTTGGGTTTAATATTCGCTTCGCAACCCAAACCTTTTTTAGAAGTATCACATAGCCTTTGAACCCTTGGGAATAGATAGAATTAGGGTAGCCATTAAACAATTCGTCAATTCCTAAAACTTTTTTCACACTCTTCATCCCAATGGAATGATACCTTTTTTTGTATTAAATGGGTCAACGACACTGCTGTTCTTGAGATTTTCTCTACAAACTTCTAATAATGACCAATCAAATTAAGAAAACTTTGCACTTTGGTTATATTTGTTGGCAACTCTAACTTGTGACTGTTTCAATCTTCTTCGGATTTACTGACACACATTCCTTTGATATCACATGGACTAGGTATGTGATGTAGGGAAGAGGAAAAAAGTAGAGAGAAGAGCAATAAAGGGGTAGAGACAAATATAAATATCAGAAGGGTAGAGACAATAATAGAGACCAGATGGGTAGAGATAAGAATAGAGACTAAATGGGTAAAGACAAGAATAGAGGCTAAAGGGGTAGAGACAAGAAAAAGAGGAAATAAGGGAGATAGGGGGAAGGAGGTCACAAATGCCAAATGGCATTCAATTTCTCAAAATANTGAATAAAACATGAGGGGTACAATAATAAATAAGAATTATCGAAACGATTATATATCAATAAAAATATAATATAAGAATCAAGAATAAATGAAAACCTTACTAACAAAGATGAAATATCAAAGATCAAACTATAAATGTTTCCTTATAGTTATGAGTCGTACAATATTATTTAAGATTCATAGATTAGTCGACTACACATTATTTTCTATAGATGGGGTCAAACATCACTTTTTGACCTGTGAATGTTTAGTTAGATTTTCGATTTGCAATTAATATACTAAGGCATGCTCAAAATATTGTCATTTCTCTATAGTAATTATTATTTAGTTGAAATGAAAAACTATACAAATAACAAATGTCTGATGATATGTTTTGCCATTTTTCTACGATGATTTTTATTTTGCTAAGACGAAAACCTTTACAAATAACAAATACACAAACTTTTTCAAATCGGGGAAAAACAAATAGTCTTTATAAATTCTAAAGTAAAGTTCTTACTAAATACTTACATAAATATAACATCTAATATCAAATGTCTAAATATTTTAACATGTATGAGCAATATAACGAAATCAAGCACAAAGCCTTAGAAATCTCATGATCTTCAAATGAAATGGGTATGTATGCAAATCAAGGTAACAAGGACAATGAATGATCATATGCATGCATGTTTAAACAATGATGGAAATAATTATTCTTAGGATTTCAATAACAAATGAAGAAAATAGTTTAAATACATTTGCCTTAATCCAAATATTACCAATATTTATTGCAAAAATGATTTGAAACCAACTTCCTTCACTTTCTTCTCTTCTCTCTCTTTTCTCTTATCTTTCTTTCTCATCTGTCGATCTTAGCCAAAAAATGATCCAAAATCTCAAAGAAATTGCTTATATCAGCTGATTGTTGCACAGAGTGTAGGTCAAGTGCTTATCAAGCACAAGAACAATACACATGCTGCCACCGCAAATGAGCGGTGCCTAGTCTGCTAAGCAACACACAAGCATGTATCTACCATGCACAGCGCTACCCGATCTTTTTAAGCCACACACGAGCGTGTCCCCACAACACACAAGCATGTCCCCACAACACGCAAACCCATTCTACTATGCTATGCCTGATAGCCGCATATGCATGGTTCATGCACTAGTTCACTTCTCTCAAATACTTTGTTTTTCTTCCAAAAATTACAATTTTTTCTCTAAAATTGTCCAATAAAATTTAATTATGATATTATAAATATAAATTGGGGATCCGGTGTTACACGTTCTATACATCTGTGGCTTGCTTTTCTGTTGGATACTTTCCGATCGGAATAGTAACTGAATTAGAATAAGAGATGAATTATTCCCGAGTTTAAGTGGGTATGGGTTGCAGTCATCACTTGCATGAACTCATTCCAAAGTAGATTGGAGAATTTCACCGCTTCTGATTCAAATCTGTAGGGAGTTTCGCCAGCTAGGTCCAATTTAGTTTGATAGTTGAAAATTCGTTGTTGTTGTTAGCCGTTTGCTGTTGCAATTGATGTCAAACATAAAAATAATGTTTAATTAGGGTAGTGTTAGATATTGTTATTGAATACTAAATGATCAATGAGGACATCCTTTACTATATTTGATATATCTTTTATATTTCTCATATTTTTTGAATGGCACAAAATAAAAACTTAAAAATGATGAAATAAATATACTAATCTATTTTTTAGTATGAAAAGAAAAGTGGCCTTAATACTATAATACATACAAGCAAATATTATCTTTATACCTACAAAGGAGACAACCATCAAAAGTAAATACCTTAACATGTGTGACAAAGGAAAAAAGACCAACAATAAATACATTAAATTAAATATCTTAAGAGCTAAAAATAGTTTGGTGAATTAGAGAATGAACAGAGAAAATGAGTGTTCAATGAAAGGAAGGGTATTTTGTTAAAAGCTCATATTTATGAGCTTTTTGATGAAAGAATTATTGTTATCACTATTTCAACATCAATGCCCTATTTTTGACAAAGCTGAAAACATCCGAACAGCCCAACCAAACGCACCACTAGACTGCAGCCACTTAAAATGGGTGTTTGCTGTGAATTTTAGCAGGCTCTACACTGGGATTCACGGGAAGCTGAAAACCAAGTCGACATTCAGAGCTATATCCAAATCAACGGCTGCCTTAAATGTGGACCAGACGAATGCCTCGGGTTGGAACATTGATCCAACGAATCCACTATCAAGGGGTGGGGTGTTGCCGGCACCATCCCCTCTCGCCTCATTGGTATCTGCCGGCAAAAGAACGAGCAGTGGGGATGAATCCACAGTTTTAGGTGCAGTTAGCGAGAGTGGAGCTGGTGGATCTGCAGCGGTGGCAACCTTACCCCAGAAAAATAAAGGTGTGTTAACTGCCAAGGCCGTGGCAGACAAAAGGAAGATTGACGTGAGGAAGAAGAGCCTGAAGAGACTATAATGTCGTGGTGTTTTCATGGAGTTTGTAGCTCATTGGCCGCCTTACTTTCCTCTCCCCTGTTGAGAAGAGCATTCGATGATGTTATGCAAGATAGACAGCGTTATGTGCTGGCAATAGATGGGGAATTATTGAATGGAAAAATTTGTCAAAAATAATTTTACCTGCGACCCTTTCTGAATTCCCAGAAATCAGAATCACTCCGATCAGCAAAAATAAAAGTCTCCGTATTCTCCACTTATTTTCTTACATTTATTGGAACGATGAGAATTAGAGAAAATTAATAAAATAGAATTTTCTCTTATAATTTTTTTAGTCCAAGCTATTGGAATAAGATCTTCACTACTCTAAGAATATCAAAGAACTCTAAAATGATAATTTGTTTTTTTAGTGAGCCGTACTGAGTAGTCTATAATAAGTTCAATCACGTTTTATTGTCTTGCATTTAGGATTGATGTCTAAAGTTCTAAAAATTTGATGATAGAACGTGGCCATAAAAGATCCTGGAATGGGTCGATTTGGAATTTGTGTGAAACCATCTTTGATTTCAGGAATTTAAGATTACAATCTGGCATGTTGAAAGTTGTTTTCCACAGAGACGCACAGAAAGATGAGCTCAATTTGTAAGTGTTGAGTTGTCAGCCGGATGACTGAATCCAGAATTGCAAGCTCGTCTGCCCGCTCATCTCATGGGCAAGCAACCCAACTACGTGAAGCACTCAGATCAAATGCATACCTTCCGGCGCGGGTTTGTTCCGCGGAGCCCGCACAGTAAGTAAAGGGGGGAAGAGAGACGGGTGCGTTGCAGGCTGTAGACTGATTGTACTGGGTGCAGTAATTGTGCCTTCTGGCGATTAAATTTTTTCAAGGACAGACTGTGGAGAGAGAGAAAGGGCTGAGGAAGGCAGAAGAAAGGAGAGAATTTCAACACCGTGCGGGTGTGAATGGGAAGAAATTATACAATTATAGTTTTGGTTTATAGTGAAACAATTTACTTGAGCTTGGTCATTATAAATGACTTTTCAAACATGATTTGGCAACTTGTAAAATAAAAAGAAAAAAGAAATCAAAAATGTACTTTTAGTTCTTTGATCATTAAGTTGTTTACGTTATGTCCTGTTTCCACTTTATTTGCAAAAAAAAAAAAAATGTGTAAACACATAAAAAAATTAATAATTTCAAAATCGTATAATGTATGATTAGATGAGAACAAAAATAGCAAGAATTATAATTTTGTAAAACTACGTAAGTTTGTAATTGTGTTTTATTGCACGGTTTTTCTCTCAACATCAACAACAAAATTATTATGAAAAAAACTATGAAAATTATTTTTATAACAGTATGAGACTCATAATTGACATTTATCCAAGGAAACAAATAAAAAAAAATACATTTTGTGAAGTTTTGTTATTTTATTTCCTTTTATTTTAATGTGATTTTACTCTTTCATGATGTTTTTTTTTTTCTTCGTCAAAATTAAAACCAAGCTCAGCTGAGCATTAAGAAAGATAGACGTCGATGAAAAGAGGTGCCACGCGGCCATAATTAATTTGGTACCTTCGCCCAAGGCTCTTGGACAAAGGAGATGACTGCCGTTGTCCTCTTCACGCTAACTGGTTGAAATTGAATGAATGACCAATTCTTCACTTTTCCTCCACCATTACTTTGCAGAATCTCTCTCTCTCTCTCTCTCTCTGCTGTGCCATTGACAAATCGGAACGGGTTTGCTTTTCAATTATTTCGTTGCAGAGTAATGATTCCATTCTTCACCAAGACCTCTCCGTTTCTGCATCTGATTTTGTAATCCTACAGCTATTTTGTCTTGCTTTCAACGCCTCCTCACTCCTCTGCTCTGACACATAGTCGATATCGCCTTGATTTGTGACTGGAGGGAGCAATTTGACCCCAGATCTCACCTACATGTTCTTCGGTCAAATCTGGGATTAAATTGAACGAGAAAGTGGGTATTTGATGCCCTTTATTTGAGGGCGTTTTGTTTGTAAATTTGTAAAATTAGTCCAAGATATATGGGAAAATAGTGAGCTGTTTGTCAGAGGATTCGTTCATACGTCCATTTCGGACGTGTTCTTTGATATTTGTCCCATCGTTTTATTTTTTGGGAATCTGGAGCCGCAATTCATGCGAATTTCACGTTATCTTCCTTGTAAGCCCACTTCTCTCTCTCTTTCTCACCGTGTGTGTTTGTGTGTATTTGTTTGACTTTTTATTCTGAATATGTATGCAATTATGTTTTTACTTAGTGATTGATGTAGATTGAGCTCAGTTTCTACACCCTATTTGGTCTTCATCTGAACAGATGTTGAAAATTAGGAGATTTTTACAATTTTGTGGAATCTTTAAGTGGGGGGGGGGGGGGGGTGCTGTTTTAATATGTAAGCAGTAATGGAAGTTTTATGGTTTCTCTACTGTCAATTTTTGTATTGGATAAGTACGTATTGGACATGGTCTCCCTTGGCAGTATAGGGCGTCCAATTTCGCTATTCTAAGTTCACTTATGCTAACTGAAGGCATTCTTTGTTGACAATTCACCTGCCTTTAGACCACTCGAAGAACTTTATCTCCATCCTGGAAGTTAAGATTGCTTTGAATCCTTTTACTTATTTGTTTGGTATCTTGAATCCTTTTACTTATTTGTTTGGTATCTTGAATCCTTTTACTCATCGTGCAACTTATTTGAATTGTTTATTCCCCTAACTAGAATACAATCCCACAAACTGAAGTGTTCTGAAGCTTCAATTCCTCTATTTCATGTTACCGAGACTGATGTATGAGTATTGAATACGAATATGTATTCGTGCACTGGGAATAGCTGTTTTCAACATTATTATCCCACTGATTAGCATTGCAAGGGTCGTATTGATGTTCTAGTGTCGGGTGTGTTTGTGAATGTTTCTTGTTTGGGCACTATGGGAAAATTTCATAGCTAACATTTGAAGAGTTTTCCGCCGCCGCCGCCGCCCCCCCCCCCCCACCAGGAAAACCAAAAAAAAAAAAAGTCAAGTAAAATGAGTGACAATAGAAGGGGGAAAAGGAAAATTACTTCACTCTCAATTGCATTCAATGTCAGCATGGGCCAAATTGTTTCGGGGTATAGTTGTGTCTTGTTTGAGATATTGTCTATTTAGGTAGGTTCAGTGCCATGATCTGGTCCTGCTGTTTGTATGGTTTTATCATGGAAAGGCATCTAGTGGAGAGAGAGGTATGCGTTGTCTTATCTCAGTCAAGTTATTGTTTCACAAAATCATCTTACTTGGGATGTTGTCAAACGTATGTGAGTGTTCCCGGTGGGAATTGGGAAGCCCCTGCTTATAAGCAGCCAGCCATTTCTTTATTTAGCTGATGTGAGATCTCACATCCCCAACAGATATATCTCCATGTTTTCCATTTTGCACGACTGCTTTTTTCTTCCCTCTTCTTTGTGCGTCGATGAGGTGAAATGTATTTCAAAAGAATCAGAAGTCAAGTGTGGTGTTGAATTTTATCAGGGGGTTTTAGTATAGTCCTCCATGAGTAATGCTGCTTTCATATTTCCCTGTTTGGATAATTACAGTCATTTCAGAATGTATCATCCTAAGATTTTGACAACAAGCTTGGTACCACACAAAGCTCAAGGCACTGAACAAGTTGATAATGCTGGGATCATGGGCTCTGTTGTGAAAAGTTCAACTCCTCCTGGGGGAAGTGGGAAGCAACGCTTAAGGTGGACTGCAGATCTTCATGAGCGCTTTGTCGATGCTATTACACAACTTGGTGGACCAGACAGTGGGTATTTTCTTTTCAGTGATGAAATTTTTTGCCAAGTTAATTTATAATCCTGTGGTTATTAATTGGTTACCGTTCAGATCCATGAGTACAGATTGATAACCAGCATAGATACACTTCCAATTTCCTCTAGGAGCCTATGTTTAATGCTATTGTGGTTCATTTAGAATGATTTGGTGTGTTGTACCCTGAGACTGGTTGAGAGATCTCAATGGGACCACATCTTTTGCTTAGTCAATTAGTCGCGAGTCCAATTAGGTTTTTGGTTCTGTTTTCTCATAAAACAATTTTGAGAAATGTTATAGTTTATATTTTCTGTTAGAAATGATTTTGAGATACTTTAAAAACCATACTGATTTTGACACACATGAAGCAACTTCTAGAGTTCCTTAATCTTATTTTTTGAAAGTTTCTGGAGGAAGAATTAATTTGTAACTTTTTTCAGGATATAATGCCAAACAAACCCAGAAGTGACATGCATTTCTTATCTTTCTTAATTATTTATGCTTTCTTGGATTCTCAATCCTTTAATGTGGTCAGAATTTCATCTCACTCAGAGATCTAAGAAATCTTAACAAATGGATTAGTGGATAATTATTTTGAACAACAGTCCAATGCATTAAGCTCTTTCATAATGGGATTTTGAGAGGCTCAGATACGTAGCTGTTATAATTATGTTGGTCAATGTGCTTGCTTCCATTTTATAGGTTTGTCTTTCAATAGCAGTAAAGGAGTTTGGCACTGCATCTTGCTGCTCTATATTAGTTCATCCTTGAAGTCAGATATATAAAAGATGTCAAAGTTTTGCTTTTTGGCTATTGTTTACAGGGATGCCTATTATTTTAAAATTAACCTACTTAAGGAAAGTACTATCATTTTAATGAGCGCAATAGACTCCGTCTATGACTAAAAGCTTTTGTATATTATCATTTTGTAGGAGCAACACCGAAGGGTGTTCTGAGAGTGATGGGTGTGCCTGGACTTACCATCTACCATGTGAAAAGCCATTTACAGGTTTGGTCATGTCATGAATGATGCCCTTTTCCAGTCTATTAAAAGCATTTAAGAAAAAATTATACGCTTATTGTAACTTTACTATGACTCTAATGAAGATGATGTGGCATTTCTTAAGTAGTTTTGCTTTTTTTCTTTTTTCTTTTTAATTGAGAGGGCTTACATAATAAGTATGACAATATTATTATTTGGTAAACTTACAGTATCAGCAGTGTTTTCAGAATTTAATAATTCGCTTTGGCTATCTATCCTTTACCACCTTCGGAATTACAGATTAGTAATGGTGGACTATCTACTTGTCTAGGCCAGTGGCCTGGCTTTATTCCTCAACGCTGCCCCTCATCTTAACTATCCATAGGAAGTTTCTTTTTTTTTTTGGGGGGGGGGGAGGAGGGGGGGCATTTATGGAACTAAGTGCAATTTGTTCTGTGTGTAGAAGTACCGTCTTGCAAAGTATCTACCAGAGTCACCAAGTGAAGGTACAGGTGCCCCAGTTTTATTTTACTCATTTTAGATAATATGTTTCTGATAGATAAGCTAAAATCGGTCTGATCTGAAGCTAAGGGATGTTGAGTTTCAGGTTCCAAAGATGAGAAGAAAGGCTCTGGAGACAGCCTCTCAGGCATGGATTCTTCCCAGTGAGCTCCTTTTCCTCTCCTGAAAGTTGCTCTTTCTTTGTTCCAGTCTACAGTTTCAAAGATATTGCAGGAGATATTGATATTTGTGATATTAGACTCTGTTTGTAACATATCACAATTCATTTTCTTCTTCAGAGGAGATCATATCAACGAGGCACTCAGGATGCAGATAGAGGTTCACAAGCGTCTTCATGAACAGCTAGAGGTTTGTATTTGTGTGCTGTCATCGACTTTAAGCATTGAAATGGTGTATGCTTGGTTGTTGGAATGAAGTTGACAGCACATTGAAATGGTGTATGCTTGTTTGTTGAAATGAGGTGAAAATGAAATAAGATTAGTAAGCGTTGTATTGTTTGGTTTGCATGGGGATAACTATTCCATTTGAAATAATTATTACCACATTCACCATGTCTACAGCAGGGGCCAGCAGTGGTGGTTGGCTGATGTTGGCTTCGGTGGGCAGTGGCAGTTGCTACTGCCACAACCAGTAACATTTATTCCCCCTCCCTTGGGAATAAATCACACCATATTCTCCTGTGACTTGTTGTAAATTTCATTAGGAATAAACACGGAATGGAACAGAACAGAAATTCCATCCTACCAAATTGCCAGTAAAGAGCATCATTACATCTTCTGCTGTAATCTTTTAATTCTTCCATGGTCCATCTCCTTTGGTGATTACAACTTAAATTTGTTTTGAGTTTGTTCAGATATTATTGGGTTTGCTTTAAAACTGTGATCTAGAAAACTAAAGCCCTATCCTATGGATAGAAACTATGGAAATGTACTTTGGTTGGTTTGTCTTAGAATATAGGCAAGTATATTGTATTATTGTCTTTTTATTACAGTGCTCCTCACAAGAACAAGTTATTTATTTATTTAGAGATCTGACAAGAACGAGTTAGAGATGACTTCCAATGATAAATCTCTACTACTTTATACGTTTGGATCTTTCTCATTTGGAACAAATCTAATCTTGAGAAATGTTTGGGGACATTCTTCAAACATCCTTAGGTCACTTGATGCCTTATTCATCCATTTATCTATTTCAGTGGGTTCACACAAGAATAGAATAATGGATGTGATGTCGTGTGAAAATGAGCAGCCCTATAACATTGCCCATAAGTGTTCGATTAACTCAAACTCCATGCTCAGCATGTTTAGTCTCACAGATGTTAGTGTATCCCTGGACAAGTTTGTTTTGCCTGCTATGCACATCTTAATTATGGGTTCAGAAATGTGTCATCTGAACATTGAAAAATAACTCCGTTCTATTTGGACTGTCCCTGAATTTCTCCAGTTGTTTGTGTAAAAATGCATGCTTGTTAAAGGTACAAAGACAGTTACAAATGAGGATTGAGGCTCAGGGAAAGTACCTTCAGAAGATCATAGAAGAGCAGCAGAAACTAGGCAGCGTTTTAAGAGCTTCTGAAACGTTACCATTAGCTGATGACAAACACGAAGACAAGCCAATCATCGATCCTAGGCCGTATCCCGATGCCTCCACACGCCCCTCATCTCCTCGGAAGAAACAAAAACTAGACGATTCATCAACGAGCGGCGCCATTGCACCTCCCATTCCGACCGTGACTGACCACAGGCGTGGTTTTCTGGGTAATTGGGATCGAAATTTTCGTGGGAGTTCAGCCGTGTTGGGAGTAGACTTGGAAATGAAGCTGAAGGGACAGGAAGACAGCAATGACGAACAGAGATTTTCTTTGTCATTGGATTCCTTGGACGGTTCGAAATAGGTGGAAAAATGTTCTTCATTGTCCTACCTGAGCTGTGAAAAATGCATTCAGCATATATGTAAACTTTTGTGTACTGTATCATCAACGTAATTTAGCTGTAGGCAATACTTGCTTTTTAGATACCAAAGTCTGTGATTTTAGCTTGTAGTCTGGGTATACATACGGGCAAATAGGTATGTGTTTTTTTTGAAAATCATATAAATTAGATCTGGGTGAAGTTGTTTTCCTATGCTTTCCGTATCTCCGGGGAGCATATCAGTATTAGCATAAATTGCAAGGAAGCATTGATGTGATTCTCAAAGATATATATGAAGGCGTGCGCTTAGGGATTGATCTGAGTGACAGGGAAGGCATTATGAGAGAAAGGAATAAAATGTGAGGCTTGTAGCGAAATTTAGGATAAATTACTGAGGAACAGGATTTTAGAATGGGGGATTTCAAATGCTGGTTATTGTATATAAGCTTCATTAATTCACAATCCCAGGAAATATAGGTATTCTGGAACATGATGCGCCCTGCTTGCTCTAAAAGTAGGCACCGCCTTTTTACATTTCGTTTTGAATAAGCGCTCTTCTATTGGTCTAATGACAGATAAGCTCTAGGGAGGGGCGGGCTCATTTGACTACCGAGAGATCCCTACAATATTTTGAAAAAGGGAAAATAAAAGAGACAACAATTAAAAATGGAATAATTTTTTATAAAATTTTTACTGGACGCAATAAGAAAAGAAGAAAATATTCAAAACCCACCCAGCGGACAAGTTTTGAAGGCGACCCTTAACACTGAGTGTTGAGGGATAATATATCGAGTATGTTATATTATTTAACAATACCATCACGTTTAAAAAGATATATAACTATTTTTAAGAACTGCCTCGAAAGTTAATTATTTAATTTTGTCATACGATATAATTTTGTCAGGGACGGACTCAGACGCAGCAGCGAATGGTTTTGCGGGTCCAGGTCATACTCGTGACCTTTTTGGTCGGCCCAGTCACAAATACAGATCAAACAAGTATTTTTAACAATAGCTTTTGCTTCCCTTAACATTTTTTGATTCAAGTTTAAAAGCAGCGTTAGAATGACATTTTTAATAACAAAATGTTTCATTTATTAATTCAATTGATATAAAACCAAACTAGTGTCATGATACCTAAAAAAATTGAAAGAGTAAGAGATGGCCTAAAACATTTTCCTTCAAAGGCTTGTGGTTTATTAAGGACAACCCAATTGAGAATCATCTCTGCAAATAACACCTGTGAGGTAAGGGCAGCGACATCTCAATCCTGCTAAGACCAACAAAATCACATCATCATTTCATTTTCTGCTTCTATCTTACGACACAAAGATTGCCAAAGTGAAAACTCAAAACGATACCCTATGCCCTTTCATTTGCGCATATGATAAATGAAAAAATAAAAAATGGGCAGCGGGAAACGGTCAGGAGAAAAGAGGGTTCATATTTTCTTTTTGTGCACGAGAAACTCATATGTATTATGATTGACTCTACGTAGTATCAAAATTCACCCTACAATTGCCCAAAGCTCCCCATTATTTGTGGGATTTATAAAAATTAAATCACTTTAGATCTATAATGCAGATGGTTTTATCGTATGTGATATAAGATACTATTTTTATAATTCAAATTTATACCGTACGACTATAACTCCAAAAATATATTAAGGTTTTCCTATGTCAAAGCTCACTATAAAAAAACATAGACAAAAAAACATTGCCGACTTTAACCACTCCACC
>JAODPA010082490.1:0-26280 GCA_025585075.1 Nepenthes mirabilis | reverse complement strand
GAATTTAATATCTATAGCATATATAATATAAAATATTATATCATTGACAATTAAATCCTAAAATAGTGTCTTATTTCAAAATTACATATAATATATATTCTGATTTAGGTTTTTAAAATATTCGATTGACTGTGAGGTTGCTCTCTCGTGAGACCTCACTTCGCCATCTTCGGCCAAGCGTTCCTCCATTTTTCGCTACAAAATCTGGTGATTCTTCCTCAGTTGCCGCGTTTTTTGGACGTGCCGGATACTATGAGAAGAGGGTTGCTAAGAAATGTGTCTCTCTACACTCGCAGCTTTCTTTCTTCTCCAGTCTTCTCCGAACAACATTCTGTCCTCTCCAAAAAATTCAGGTTTTTCTCAGCTGATAACAATTCTTTAGATGAAAACCCGAAACCCGCACCTGGGACCAGCTTGGCTGACTCCCAGGCGAAAGATGTTAAGTCTGATATTGAAGATGTCAACAACCAAGGTATTTTAACTGCACCGTTTATTAATTCTTACTGCGATGATAATTTATTTCAATTTTCTGATAAATTGTTGATAATTAAGTGAAGGGGAAACTTCTGACCGTTTGTATCTTATGAAATGAAAATCGATGCCCTGTGGGAAGTTTTAGACGCTTTTCATTTCGCTCTTCTGGTAATCCACCCAAAAAATACTGCGTTTTAGATTGTTGTCGGGCGTTAGTTGTGGGGCAAATAAGGTGCTAGGTTTCTTGTTGATTTTATGTGAAAATTTGGATATTAATCTTCTCACTTTCTGGTTTAGGGTCATCTATGTCCTACTGCATTCTGTTTTATCTTTGGATAGGTATGACGGGAAGGGGGGGTTGAACCCTGGCCGTTTGCCTGGGTTAATGTGTGGTTAACCACCAGGAAATAAAGAATTTTCCCATGAAGCACAGCTGTAAATGCCGCTGGTATCACTGGCAACTTAGTTTTTTTAAGGTTGATAGTGTTCATTGCAATTGGGATTTAGCATAGGAACATGTATATCATGTGTATATGGTTCACTCTTGTAATTGTTGATATCTATATGAAATTCTTCGTAAGAAAAGTTGAAATAATTTGGTTTTAGGCTTCATTTATTATGCTAGTTACTAAACAAATCTGTAAATTGTTGGTCAAAGAGCTGAAAATGCGGATTGAAAAGTATTTCAAGGATGATGAAGAGGCTCTTCCATCAATTCTAGAAGCCATACTGGCCAGGAAGCTGTCGGGCAAGCATGAAGGAACCGATGACGAATTGATTGATGAGTTTCGTTTTCAGCCTCTGGATAATGTTAATGATCGAGAGTTTGAGTCTGATTTTGAGGAGGCTCATGAAACTGATGAGGAGATAGATGATCTGTATAATGCCAGAGATGTTGTGATCAAAAGGATGATGCAGGATGAGTACTTCAATGTGGATGACAAGAAGTGGGATGACATTGTTAAAGAGGCAACTGAGAAGGGATATCTTCAGGATACCAAGGAGTGTGAAGACATTTTGGAGGATATGCTCAAGTGGGATAACCTCCTTCCAGGTAAAATTCTTACTTTTCTTCTTTCACTGGCTCATGATTTGTAGTAATTTAATCCTATTTTCTTATTGATTAATATTATCTTCAAGATCATGTATATCTTTTATGCTACAAATAGGATAATTAGACTTGATGTAAAGTGGGCAGAAAGGACATAAAGTTAAAGCTTATTACCAATTGTGGGTCTTGAGTGAAAAGCAATCCCATTAACGTCCTCAAAAGAAAAAAAAAAAAAATTAAAGATTCTGCCCATGAAAGAGCATCTCTGGTACTGTAGAATGCTACCAAGGCACCTAGAACCTAGCCTAATTCGTGCACATAAGGTCATTTTTCATGGGATTTGTTATCTGTTCATGTTGCAGAAAGTCATAGTTTTGTAAAAGCTAGTATTTGTCTCCTTTGAGTTTTGTGAATTTCATTAGCATTTGTCAGCTTACTGCTGCATGACCATGACCCCTTCTGGGGCTAAAAGGAATTTAGATAAAATAAAGGGGCATGTTAAGTGACTGCATGATTCATATGTGCCATCTTTGTGACACCAAATGTCCTACATCTGCAATTTGTTGAGTTTGCAGTCAGTTTATAAAGGACCCAAGTGACAGTAAAGGACAAAGGGCCCTGGGGCCTTGGTTTTTGGTCCGGTTGTTTGGGCTTGCAATATCACCATGGTTTCAATCTATTCATCATTTGATATTATGGAATGATGATGCCACACAAGGAAATCAACTCAGCTTGAGCTTGTTCATAAATTATGAATAGCAAACAAGTCCCATTAAATGAAGGGCTTCTGTCTGTATGTATATTATGCTGGAATAACATTCATAGACGGCTTGTTATCATTTGCTAATGTTTTGATACCCATGCGTGTTCTAAACCTTTGATTGATTAGTTGAGGTTCTTAATTGTATTTTTTTTCCTACCTATAACCTTTGTTTATTAGGCTAACTCTGATCTGCCCTTAGATTCTCTTTTTTTTTGTCAGTAAGTAAAAGGAAAAAAGTCTAAGGGCAGGACATAGAGTGGAGGCTTCCGAGGCTCTTTATTGGACTTAGATCAATTAGAATATTAGATCAAACTAAATATATGTATGAGTTTTCTCTTTCCAGATGATATAAAACAGAAAGTGGAAGCCAAGTTCAATGAGCTAGGTGATATGTGTGAAAGACAGGAGCTTGAACCAGAAGACGCTTACAAGCTTTTTAAGGAGTTTGAGGATGGTATTGTAATGGAATACATGAAGCAGATGGAGGCAGAGGGGCCTCCGCAGTTTGATGAGGAAGGCGAGCCGGACAAAAAAATGAGCTTGGATGATCCACCAGGCGATGGCCCTATCCTAAGATGGCAAACAAGGGTGGTATTTGCTCCAGGTGGTGATGCATGGCATCCAAAGAATAGAAAAGTCAAATTATCAGTGACTGTGAAGGAGCTTGGGCTTTCAAAATACCAGTTCCGTCGGATGAGAGAAATAGTAGGGAAGCGGTACCATCCAGGGAGAGATGAGCTTACAATCACCAGTGAAAGGTACAGGCAATCTACATGTTCTTCTGTTTCAGCTATCCGTGTAAAATTGCTGCTGCTGAACCTTGACTCTGGAAATAGATATTCTATTACCTCATTATTTTCTGGAAATAGATATTCTTCCGTTTGGTTACAATTTAACCGGGAATAAATATTTTCGTGGGAATAATTTTTCCCATATATGTGGGAATAGTTATTTCTTCCAATTTATNAGAATCCGAATCTGTTCGAAGTCGGATCCAGGTACGCATCAATTATTATTATCAATATTCACATCTTATTTCTCATACTGTTTTACAAATCAAATAAAATAATACTAATTCCCACATTATTCTATTCTAACAACTAAATATTGGAATAACAATTCCAACTTTATTTCCATCCTATTCTATTTCCTAGGAATAACTATTCTATTTTCACTTTATTCTATTCTAACAATCAAACGTACCATGATTGTTTGTTCCATTCTGGCTTGATTCATTTGAATGACTCTTGGGTTCTTATTTAGCTATCAAATTGAGTGGAAATGCTTTTTGTCCTCTCTTGTTTGGACTGAAATCAAGCGGCACTGTTAAAATTTGGCTTCATGGTAAATTCTGGCTGTAAACTTGTCTTGCTTTTATTTGGACCTTTGTGTCCCCCAGAAAATTATAACAAGTTGTAGCGTGCAGAATCAAGTTAAAAGAAATTTAAGAAGAAAGAGAGGAGAGATTCACAGAAAGTGAAACAAGTGATTGTTGCAACAATTTGCTTGTTTTGTTTTTGATCATTTTATATTTCATCTAGGTGTTCATGATTTATTTTGATTTCAGATCGTTTTCCTCTTCATGTAGGTCTACAAGATTTACTTGGAATTGAAGTGTTCATGGTTTTTTGGGATAGCTATTAACGCTCAATGTATTGCAAATTAGCTTGATATTACAGATCTGCCAATGATCTAAACGCTTTATCTGGGCTTTGGGCATACTTGGCTTTCAACCGAGGATGGATGGCCGGCTATATGATATTTTAAGTAGTACTTCCCTTGGTGAAAGAACCTTACTCTTATTTCCTTACAGGTTTGAGCATCGGGAGGAGAACAGGAAGGATTGCCTCAGGACTCTACTTAATGTCATTGAAGAAGCTGGAAAAGCTAATAAAATGGTAGAAGAGGCTCGAGCTTCCTATGTCAAAGAAAGACTGAAAGCTAATCCAGAGTTCATGGAGAGATTACGTGCCAAGGCTGTGGGACTTTCTGTTTCTGGATAAGCTATTGATCTTAGACTGATTGTTTCTTCAAAACCCAACATGACAAGGTTCGCCATTGTTCTTGTGCTCTTAGGGAATATATACTCCCTCGAACAAAAGAAAGGGGAGCATAATATGATCAAATTTTCTGCTTTTTAACTTAATTTGCCATCCTTGTACCATGGTGGTATGGGACCCATAATTCTTTTTTATTATAGAAATTAGTCTCTCTCAGATGCCGAGATAAATTTCTTGTACTGGGTTGCCCATTTCTAATTCTACTACCCCCCCCCCCCAAAAAAAAAAAAAAAAACAAAAAAAAGCTTTAGCAGGGGGGAGATCAACCGGAAGATCAAGGAAAAACGGATGAGAGAGAATGTGATCCTAGTGAACGTTAGAGATGAGCTGAATCCCTGAGATCCCATTATCAAATCATTGGCCCAGGGCAATGGAATTGACTTCACCTAAGCTAGCGTAAGCGGCTACGGAGAAAAAAAATTTAATAATAATAAAATAAAGAAGTAATTTGATAATTGATGGGTTCAATATGAATATGAGTCGGGATTGATTGAGCCCAACTGAGAGAAAAACGGGTCTGACTAGCAGATGGACCAAGCCTAGTGGCAGCACCCTAAGAGATTTGGGCGCGAGGCCCTCTGGGCGCCCTTGACACGCACCCAATCAGCTTTAGTTATGCCCTGCAAAGGCAACCATAGGCTACCTACGTTGGAGGCACCGGCTCAGGAATTATCCATCAATAGTGTTAGAGACATCTGTCTAATTGGTATATTCCGTGATTATATGTATTATAGTATCGATGTCGGGTTGTGGGTTGTTGAGTTACAGTCTGTTCTATTCGTTCCGCCCTCCAGTCGCTCGAGCCCGTTCGAAGCCTCCGTGCCCTCCTCACCCTCGATACCCGCTCGAGCCTAAAATCCAGAATGTACCCCGCTCGCCTGGCGCTTGATACCCGCTCGAGCCTAAAATCCAGAATGTACCCCGCTCGTCTGGCACTTGATACCCGCTCGAGCCCAAAATCTAGAATGTACCCCGCTCGCTGTGCACTCGATTCCAGCTCGAGTGCACGTAGAGTTTCTCTGGAAACCCTCCGTCCACCTGCCGCGCGCTTGAGCTGTGCTTGAGCGTCGGTGCAACGGGCAAGTTTTTTAAATGAAATTTTGGAACCCTTTATAAATACCCGGCTTATGTTTTGGAACCCTAACGAGTGAGAAAAGACTCTGGAGAGTTTATTGTTGTACCTCCTTTGAGAAGAAAGTTCCTTATGCTCCATTAATATTGCTCCTCTTGAGAAAACCTAAAGTTACAAGATTGATCTTCTTGCTCAAATAAGTTTTTTCATCATCTTATTGAAACACTGCCTTCTACCTTCATTGGAGACGTTGGTTCGTGAAGAAGGAGATCCGATCGTGTTCGGCAATTTACGTGGTCAAAGAGGGAAGATTGACGTGAAGACCGGACGGTGTTCGGTTTCGTTGTCGCGGGCAAATCCAAGGAGTTCCTTGGTAGGGATCACGTGACGGGAGTAAGTCGGTTAGGTTAGTGCGTCGTTACCACCTGGTCTGTAAGTTGATTTTCATAGTGCATTGCTTCCCTGGCCGTTGAAGCCCGGAGGGTTTTTCTCGATTACCGTGGGTATCGAGTTTTTCCTTCGTCACAAAAAATCGTGTCTTTTTACTATTGCTTGCGTTCTTCTATACTTGTGTATGATTGTTTAATTTCATTGCATTTAGATCTAAATATTTTTTACGTGTATTGAATATTTATTGCTTACTGCTTCCGCTATATTTATCGGGGTCGAAACTTGATTGTTCACATTAGCACAAAAAGTGCTTTTTCAATTGGTATCAAAGCCTTACCCCGATCTACGACCCCGATCTACGATGTATACGAGTGGATCTCTCTCCGTACCTCCCTTATTTGATGGGAACAATTATGCCTATTAGAAGATCCGGATGAGAGCATTCCTCAAATCTTTGGATGAGCGTGTTTGGGTAAGTACCCAAGTTGGGTGGACTTCACCCACTAGTTTCATTGGTAACGAACCAAAAGTGTTATCTTTATGGACCAAAGAGGAACTTGATGCATGTAATTGGAACAGTAAGAGGCTACATGCTATTTTTATGGCTGTATCTCCCGATGAATTTAAACGCATCTCAATGTGTGAAATATCAAAAGAAGCATGAGACATTCTAGAAATTACTCATGAAGGTACTAAATTAGTTAAAAATTTAAAATTGTAAATGCTCACAACTAGATTTGAAAAAATAAGAATGAAAGATGACGAGATATTTGATGAATTTTATGCGCAATTAAATGATATTGTAAATTTCACGTTTAATTTAGGAGAACGAATCCCAAAAAATAGAATTGTTAGAAAAGTTCTAAGATCTTTATCTGAACGATTTAGACCAAAAGTTACTGCAATTGAAGAAAGTAAAGATTTAGACAAATAAAAAATCGAAGAATTGGTAGGATCCATTCAAACTTATGAGCACACATTGCCATAGTCAAGGTAAAATAAATTAATTGCTCTAAAATCAAGTAGAGAAGAGAGAAATCGGGATTCTGATAAAGAATCGTGTAGCGATGGCGAATTTTTCTTATTTGTTAAGAATTTCAAAAAGTTTTTGAAGACAAATAAATCTTCATCAAACAAATTTAATGTGGACTTAAAACGTTCACCTAAATTTGCAAAAAAGACCGACGTGAACCTAATGATTTCAAATAAAAAACGACTCAAGGAGTTCAATGTCATAAATGTAAAGGTTTTGGTCACTATCGGGTTGAATGTCCAAACCTTAAACGCCAACAAGATCAAACTTTTAAAGCTAATATGACTTTAAGCGATGACGATGACGAAGACGAAGAGGGTGAAAATTGTTCTGAAAATGGCCCTGTCAAGTACATGTCGTTTATGACTTCAATGTGTGACAATACTGTAGAGAATATTAATCAATCTGATGACTCTGAGGCTGAGTCAGAAACTGAATTTGATGGCCTTCAAGAAGTATATAATAAACTGTTTAGGGAATGTTTGAAAGTAAAGAAATTAAATAGAACCCTAAACGGTAGGATCATAGATTTGAAAAAAGACAACTTATCTCTACAATCCATGTTAGATGCTAAAAGCCAAGAAATTGATAATCTGAAAATCTCATTTTCTAAACAAATCATGACTTTGGAATCTAAACTTGAGGCCACGAGAAAAGATTTGAAACAATTCTTAAATGTGTCAGCAAAACTTGATCATATGCTCGGGTTGGGTAAAATTGGAGAAAATAAACATGGGTTAGGATATGTTGAGAATATGTTTCGAAATGACGTGAAACCTAAAACAATTTTCATTCCCACCATGAAAATGCCACACCAACACACTAACACATCAAGAGTCACTAAGCAACCGACTCGACATGTGGCTACTCAATTTGATTCAACTCATTTGCCAAATTTACTTAATCAAAAAATGGTGAATAAATCATCAAAATCGTTCAAGTCTTCTATCAATATAAATCAAAGATCTATGGACCGTTCCACTATACCTAAATTTGTGCCTACCTGTCATGCGTGTGGAAAAATAGGTCACATTCGTCCTTGATGTTACACTGTGAATCCTTTGTACAACGAAAGAAAATGGCCAAAAATGAATAAACTCCTTGATCACATTTAGAAACAAAAATGAATAAGTACAAAGATTAAACCAGAAAGTGAATTCGGGAAGAAAAATTTGGGTTAAGAAAAGTGAACTGAAATTTCCTACGGTAAATTCTTGTTAAATGACTCCTACACTTTATAAATCAAAAAAAAAAAGAGGAGACGCCCATCTCTGCGCTAGCTCGCTATGGGCTCGAGCGTCCACTGCTGGCCTTTATCATCCAGCACGCAGCGAGCGCCGCCCACAACCCTCAAGATCTTCGCTGCTCTTACCCTCTCCTTGCGTCGGCCGCTTCTCTCCCTCTCGCTCACTACCAGATCTACCCTCCTTCTCCTTCATTGTGGGCGTTCTCAAGGTAAATTCGCACTCGTCCCTCTCTGAATTTGGTTTACTGTTGCCGTCGCCGTTCATGGTGGTGACGGCCCCGTTTTCCCTTTCTTTTGGTTGGCTGACTTCCTGGGTCACCAATTGCTCACCTCCCTTCTCCAAATCCACCGGTTCTTACGTGGATTTTGAGCGTAGTCCATGGAGTCTATGAGTCCTCGGTGTCCTTTGCTCACTGCCGTTCATGGCGTTTCCGGTGTCTTCTCCCACACCACTGGCCAGGCGCTCCCTTTCTCCGTGTGGGTGCTCCTCTCTACTGTCACAATCGGCCGGCACCGTGGGTGAAGGTGGTGGTGCTCCGGTAGCCTCTGGCGCTGCGTTCCCGTGCGTTTCGCAGTTTGCCTTGCGCCGCCCGTGAATCTTCAAGCCGCCAATGACAGGTGAGCGGCTCAAGCCGCCGGCTAAAGTTGCCACTGTTCACGGCTTTAGATTCACGTGCCCGGCTCCCCACACCAATAATTCCAAATTATATATATATATCTTCCCAACTATTTTTTTTAATTGTGGTGTCCTTATTTTTTGTCAGATGTCAGCTCCACAAAAGTCTACTTCGCGTAAGTCTAGTGGCAAACGTACTCGGCCGAGTGGGATCTCCGCTCCTGATCGATTTATCAGTCCCGAGGCCGAGACTCTCTTTACCACCCATATGTCCAATCGCCAACTCTCGAACAGGAAGTCCGCTTTGACTCTGTTGATCCTTCCATCTCCTCTGTTTTCACTGACCGCGGTTGGGCGCCGATCCTCACAGGTTTAATTGCTCCGTCGCTTATTCTCATTCAGGAATTTTACTCTAATATTCATGCGATTTCTCACGATTCATTCTCCACCTTCGTGCGGGGGCACTCTTTCACATCACTGCCAACGTTCTAGCCCGCGTTCTTGGTATTCCTCGGGTAGACAAGCCAACCTACCATTATTCTTCGTTCTCCCGGCCTCGGTACAATGATGTTGCCACTTTTCTCCATGGTGCCCCTCTGGAGTGGAATGGCAGAGCTTTTCAGACCTCCTACCTCTCCCCTCGGCGTTTGGTCGTGAGTCGTATCATACTCACGAACCTGTTTCCTGTCTCCTACTTCTCGTCCATTCCCGAGGAGAAAGTATTATTTTTATATGCTCTTTTGAGTGGACAGCCGATTGATTTACCGTCCCACTTCATCACTCACATTATTTCCCACTTCACCAGACGGAAAGAGGCCAACCTTCCTCACGGGTGCCTTATTCAGCGGCTTGCTGGGCTCGGTCACCCTTTCGTTGACTTTCCTCGCCTCTAGCTCGGTCTTCCCATCACTTCCACCACCTTCGCTCAGAGTCGGTCCCACGCCCGTCACCTTGCTGCAGACCTCCCGGAGCCGTTCGATGAGCCTCTCCCTGACGTGCCTCCTCCTCAGCCAGACGACGACCCATCTGGCTCTGCTTCGTCTTTCCCTGACCCCTCGGGTCCTGGACCGTCTACTTCGCATCGACACTCCACATCTTCATCAGCCGCTCTGATGGGTCAGATGTCTCGTCTTGTTGACCGTTTTGAGCGTCTGTACTCATCGCAGGAGCGGATTCTTACTTCCCAAGTTCAACTCCAGTCACACCTCCTTGCTGGTTTTGAACGGTTGGATGATCGTTTGGCTACCCAGGAGGCTGAGCTTCGGCGCTGGCGGCGACATTATGGCACTCCACCCCCCGGCGATTCTGAGTGATCCTTTCTCTTTGGCTCTTCGTGACAAAAAGGGGGAGATCTCTTTCTGTTACACTTTAGTACTGTCTGTATCTTAGTCTTGTTCCTATTATTGCATGTTGTATCTATTATCGACTGTATCCTTGTCTTATTGGTACTAACTCTGCTTGACCAGGTAACTCTGTTACACTGACGCAGCTGTCACTAGATCGATACAGTAGTACTAGTGTAGTTTCTTTTATATATTTTTTTTGTCTCACTAGACGTAGATTTTTATATACACGGGTTCTATCTCGGTGGTGTTTGAACCTGTGATTCACTTGTATTTATTTACTTTCTGAATTTTATCACGGACTTGTCAAAGGGGAAGATTGTTAGAGACATCTGTTTAATTGGCATATTCCGCGACCATATGTATTATAGTATCGATGTCGGGTTGTGGGTTGTCGAGTTACAGTCTGTTCTGTCCGTTCCACCCTCTACTTGCTCGAGCCCGTCCAAAGCCTCCGCGCCCTCTTGGCGCTCGATACCCGCTCGAGCCTAAAATTCAGAATGTACCCCGCTCGCCTGGCGCTCGATACCCGCTCGAGCCCAAAATTCAGAATGTACCCCGCTCGCTGTGCGCTCGATTCCCGCTCGTGCTCACATAGGGTTTCTCTGGAAACCCTCTGTCCGCCCGCCGCGCGCTCGAGCTGTGCTCGAGCGCCGGTGCAACGGGCAAGTTTTTTAAATGAAAATTTGGAGCCCTCTATAAATACTCGGCTTATGTTTTGGAACCCTAACGAGTGTGAAAAGACTCTAGAGAGTTTCTTGCTGTGCCTCCTTTGAGAAGAAATTTCCTTATGCTCCGTTAATATTGCTCATCTTGAGAAAACCCAAAGTTACAAGATTGATCTTCATGCTCAAATAAGTTTTCTCATCATCTTACTTTAACCATTGAAACACTGCCTTCTACCTTCATTGGAGACGTTGGTTCGCGAAGAAGGAGATCCGATTGTGTTCGGCAATTCAAGTGGCCAAAGAGGGAAGATTGACGTGAAGACCAGAAGGTGTCCGGTTCCGTTGTCGCGGGCAAATCCAAGGAGTTCCTTGGTGGGGATCACGTGACGGGAGTAAGTCGGCTAGGTTAGCGCGTCGTTACCACCCGATCTGTAAGTTGATTTTCATAGTGTATTGCTTCCCTGGTCGTTGAAGCCCGGAGGATTTTTCTCGATTACCGTCGGTATCGAGTTTTTCCTTCGTCAGCAAAAATCGTATCTTTTTATTATTGCTTGCACTCTTCTATACTTGTGTGTGATTGTTTAGTTTCATTGCATCTAGATCTAAATATTCTTTATGTGTATTGAATATTTATTACTTACTGCTTCTGCTGTATTAATCGGGGTCAAAACTTGATTGTTCACGTTAGCACAAAAAGTGCTTTTTCAAATAAGAGATAAAGTGAACATTGCGAAGCCGCAGCACACTATCCCAGTAGCCGCTCAACCGATCCCACATGAAGTCAAACAAGCTGCGCCGGCCATGCTAGATGACAGTCCGCATGCCACAATAAGACAACTGATACCACTGGCCACCGTCAGCGCTCAACGACTGGCGAATTTCGGCAAACCACCTGTCAGAGATCCCGGCTCCCAAAAACCTCCCTCGAGAAGCCTACAAATACCTTCTCCATCAGCTGAAAAGGGAATTAGAATCCCACTTCCACAAAAGCTCTAAACGGTGACTTGAGATAAAAAAAACATGATTCTAACACCCAATGCTCAAAGTAACGAGGATAGAGAACTAGCTCTTCTCTCTCAAATCCTCGCTACACTACAACAACGATAGTGAGCCACTCCTTGCGGTGCAAGAAAGGAAACACAAGCTTTCTTCGAGCATCTCCACACACTCCCCGCATTCTAACATTTTTGCATTTTTATCACGTTTATTTCCACGCTTGTATCTTTTCATTCCCAAGGAAAGATTTTTGACTTGAGCGTTGGAGTATTTACGGTGAGAGAATTTTTTGTTATTTTCTGATCTCTTATTTATAGTTTGTGATGTGTACGGCCCATGTTGAGAGATGCGAAGACCGGACCTGTTCGTGATCCAATCCAATTGAGGAATCCGAAGACTCTCTAATTCGCACGAGAAGTCGAATTCAATGACGCATCATTGATACCGTCTATGGGAACGACGAAAAAGTCTAACCACCAATCTCAACATTCACTCTCTCACAAAGAAGATGGTCAACACCAGAGCGCAGCCTAGTGCGCCAGCGAGAAATATTGCCGCCTGCGGCGACGACCCCACTATGGATAGTCATGTTGGCAAGTAGCCCTAGTCTAATGTGCGTAAGTTAGCCGCTGACATGGATGATATAAAGCAGATGCTTTAGGCACTGTGCGCTCAAGTTGGAGTATAGTGGATGGAAGTTTCTCCCCTGGGACCCCAGGCGTCGACCTCCAGGAGGAGGAAACACGGGGTGAGGGCCCCAGCGGCGAACATAGCTAGGCCTGACAACGTCGAGGCCCAGGCAGCCTTAGGCAACAGGGCTTAGACAACAGCTTAGAGCATCCCGGGCAGAGACGCGCAGGAAGAAAGCCCGGAGCGGCAGAACCACCGCAACTCCCGCAATGACAAGAGGCCCACGACCATAGGAGAGGGCTCATGTAGTACGCAACCACCCCACGCAGGCAATTATCGCAACCTGTGTGACCCCTAAGAGAACTCTGGACTTCTAGATTTCATCAATGCGAAGAGGAGCGGGTCCACCCATCGGATAGAGGGGAAAGTGAAAAAAATATGATAGCAACACGTATTCAAGGGGGATCCCAAACGGTAGGTGCTTGACTTGAGAAGGTCTCCATTTGCTATGGACATCCAAACGCAACTACTCCGCCTCAAATTCAAGATGCCTACGCTGGACGCGTACGACGAAAGCATAGATCCGATGGACTATCTGGACTATTTTCGGACACTCCCATCCTTCCTTGGGGTAAGCGAGGCCGTCATGTGCCAGTGGTTCATCCTGATGCTCAAAGGGGATGCCAGACTTTGATTTCATGGCCTCCAACCCAAGTCTATCTGCTCCTTTGACGAGATTGCTGACTGCTTTATATGCCAATTCTCCTCTAGTTGGAGGGAAGAGAAGTAGCCCTGGCACTTTGTGCTCCTCCATCAGAAGCCAGAGGAGAGCCTGAAGCGGTTCCTCAACCGCTTCACTGTAGAAGCTTGCCGCATCCCCCAACTCTTTGATAAGATGAGGTTGAGCGCCTTTATCGCCACGTTGACAGCTGGGGAGTTTTTCAATCATTTGGCATACCAGCGCCCCCAATCCTTCCGAAAAGTTGTGGCTGTCGCTCGGGTTTACATAGCGGTCGGGGAGGCCAACGAAGTGAAGCTTTTCGAATGTGCAGACCGACAACCGGAAAGGCTGACCACTGGGAAGACAAGAAACGGAGATGCCGGCTGCTCTCGGGAACCATGGAAGCAACTAAGGTCCAAGTCGACTGCCTGAAGGAAGTAGAGGCTCTTGACCCTGACCCCCATAAACGACACTCGCTTGAACATTTTGATATAGATTTGAGACGAAAAGTTCTTGAAGTGGCCCAAATTGTCGAAAAACCCAGAGGCTGGAGACCAGACGAAGTATTACCATTTTCACTATTCTCTATGGCATACCACCGAGGATTGATGAACCTTGTAGAAGGAAATTGAAGACCTGATCCACCGGTGGCACCTCACCCTATTCCTGAAAAGTTTAGGGCAAACCCCCGAGGCCACCGCCGACAAAACTAGAGAACCGTTGAGGAACTGTGTCGTTGCCGGCTCATCAACATGATCTCAAGCAGGCCGACCAAAAGCAGCAGCCAGGACCGGCATGATGTCGTGTCCAGCAGCAAGAGAGAAAGAGTGTGGGCTAGGACTGATGTCATTCGTTTTAGTGACGACGATATGACATATATAACTTTTCCTCATTCATGCCCTTTTGTTGTATTAGCCATCGTTTCAGATGGTACGCTCAATTACCAGTTGAGATGAGTTTTTATTGATAATGAAAGCTCTCGAAATTTGCTAACTTTTGATGCATTTTTTTGAGTTTGGTCTGAAAAAGAATCAGATGAGAGCAGCTGAAGGACTTTTATACGGCTTGAACAATGAACTAATGCCCATGTAAGGAGAAATTCAATTGGAGGTCACAATGGAAACTCATTCGCGTACAGCTACGTGTGTGATTACGTTCCTCGTTGTCGACCTGCCATCGGTCTACAACACCATTCTAGGCCGACTGTTCCTAACCACCTTCATGACCGTGGCATCAATCCCTCACTTGAAGATAAAGTTCCTGACTCCATACGTTATTGGGGAGGCATTGGGCGATCAGACGATGGAACGAATGTGCTACCTATTATAGATCTTCCCCGCCGCTCCTAGACGACCGGTTGAAGACCTAGACTTCCTCAATGAGGTAGTGTTGCAAAAGGCTAAGCCATGCGAGACGACGGAGTTGGTCCACAATGGACCCCAACAAACCTGAGAAGTGTGTGCACATAGGTGGCTCCCTTTCCATACCACTCCGCAACCAACTAGTGGACTTTCTCAGGCGGAACTCTGATGTCTTCAGATGGATTCTTGCCGACATACCTGGAATACCTACCGGAATAATAGTCCACAAGTTGGGCCTCGATCATGGCCAGAAGCCTGTTAGACAGAAGCGTAGGAACCACTCCATCAAAAAATCGATAGCCATAAGGAAAGAGGTGAAGAAGTTGCTTGATGCGGAACTCATAAGGAAAGTCCAGTACCCAGATTGGTTGTCTGATGTCATCCTCATGAAGAAGAGTAGCGACAAGTGACGGATGTGCGTCGACTTCACTAACATGAACAAAGCTTGCCTGAATGACAGCTTTTCGCTTCCTCGAATCAATTAGCTGGTAGACTCCACGTCTGGGCACAAATTTCTGAGTTTCATGGATGCCTACTCGAGTTACAACCAAATAAGGATGAGCACGGACGACAAGGAGTACATCTCATTCATGATCGACTAGGGGACTTACTGCTATAAGGTCATACCCTTTGATCTGAAGAATGCCGACACGACCTACTAGCGGCTGGTAAACAAGATGTTCGAAGCTCAAATTGGTAGGAACGTGGAGGTTTACGTAAATGACATGCTTGTTAAAAGAAAAGTTACCAACGACCACGTCCGTGATTTCGAAGAAACCTTCTAGGTGCTTTGTGCCCATAGGATGAAGGTCAACTTGGCCGAGTGAGTGTTAGGGGTGACCTCTGAAAAATTCCTGGGCTTCATAGTATCTCAGTGCGGTATCGAAGCAAATTCGGAGAAAATCAGAGCCATCCTTGACATGAATCTTTCGCGGACCGTGAAAAAAGTCTAGAAGCTCACAGGGAGACTCACCGTCCTCTCGCAGTTCCTGGCCAAGTCCGCGAAAAAGTACCTACCGTTTTCAAGGCCCATAGGGGAACGAAGGCAACCGGATTCTGGTGAACGAATGAGTCCGAGGCTGCGTTCCTGGAGCTGAAAGAGTATTTTACCAATCCTCCGCTCCTAACCTCCCATTCGGAGGGCGAGGACCTATATCTTTACCTGGCGGTGTGAGATACGGCTCTTAGTTCGGTCCTTATTCGGCAGCAGGGGAATGTGTAGCGACCTATATACTATGTGAGTAAAGTGCTGACAGACACAGAGTCTCTCTACCCTCACGCCGAGAGAATCACCCTGGCCCTCATCTACTTTGCCCAAAGGTTGATGCCATATTTCTGAGTGCACCGAATCGTTGTGTTGACTGATCAGCCTCTGAAGGCGATCTTGCAAAAGTTTGAGATGTCCGAATGATTGGTCAAGTGGGCCATAGAGTCGGGCGAATTCGATGTGAAGTTTCCATCGAGGCCGGCCCTCAAGGGCCAAGCCCTCGCAGACTTTGTAGTCGAGATAGCAACCCTTGTTCTCGACATCCCAAACCAAGTCGAAGATGCAGGCACCATGAGCGCCCTTATGTGGACCCTTAACATTGACGGCTCGACCACGCAAGTAAGCAGTGGGGCCGGAGTCATGCTTAGAATCTCTAGAGGCTCGGATATCAAGTACTCTCTGATGCTCAGATTATTAGCCATCAACAACAAAGCAGAATACGAGGCCCTCCTTGCATGGCTCAAGCTGGCTAGGGAATGCATAGTGAGAGCGCTAATTGTACGTAGCGAATCGGAGTTAGTGGTCAATCAGATTCATGGAGTTTTCGAGGTATTGAACCCGCAGGTCGCCAAGTACCTAGCAAAGGTGAAGCCCCAAGCTTGGGCATTTGAGAAATTTGAGATTGAGCACATCCCGAGAGCGGAGAATTAGAAGGATGACTAGCTGGCCAACGATGCAGTGACGGGATCTCAGGAGCAGTACGCTAGGAGCATGCGGAAGTTCTGGCTGTGCTCATTATTGACGGTCCAGAATGCGAGGTGTTACAGATAGTCGATGACAACAATTAGCTGGCCCTGTATTGGAAGTATCTGACAGATGGAGCACTGTCAGAAGACCCAGAGGAGGCCAAGCGAATAAAGAAGATAGCGGGCTAGTACACGATCATCAATGGAAGACTGTATCGGCAGGGATACTTGACCCCTACCTAAAATGCCTCACAATGGAGGAAGCCGAATACGCGCTGGGCGAAGTCCACTTTGGCGTTTGCGGCTTGCACGTCGGGGGAAAAACCTTACATTCAAAATTATGCCGTAAGGTTTATTCTGGCTCACGATGAAGAAAGATGCCATGGACTTTGTCAAAAAGTGTGAGAGCTGCCAAGTTGACAGGTCCCTGAGCCACTAGGCACACACGGAGTTGTGAAGCTCGCAAGCCTTGTAGCCGTTTGCAAAATGGGGGCTCGATATTTTCGGCCTATGCTCTTGGCCTCTGGATAGATAAAGTTCCTCATCATCGACATTAATTACTTCACCAAGTAGGTCGAAGTGACTCCCCTAGTATGCATAACCGAGTAGAATGCAGCGATGTTTGTCTGTCAGAATATTATTTGTCAGTTTGGGATTTCTGAGGTCATAATGATCGACAATGGAACCCAATTCACCAGCAAACAGTTCGCTAAATTTTGCATGAACTTGTATATCAGACTGGTTCACATGTTCATGGCATATCTGCAGGCTAACGGCCAGGTTGATGTTACTTGGACTGAAGACTAAACTCGAGGACACAGGAGGCTCTAGGGTCGATGAGCTATCTTCTGTGCTCTGGTCGCACTGCACGACCCCGTGGGAACCGATGTGGGAGACGCCATTGAGTCTCTGTCATGGGGCTGAATCGATCGTCCCGTCGAAGTGGGCCCCCCGGCCTTCAAATCGAATGCTTCGACCTCGTTAGCAACTTCGAGCGGCTCAGAGAGCACATGGACCTACTCTCAGAAGCCCGCGATGCAGCGTGCCTGAGGACGGTAGTCTACTAGCAGCGCGTTGCTCGGTACTACAATAAGAGGGTGAAGGCTTGCCTACCCGAGGTAGGAATTTGGTCCCCTGGAGTGTAGAGGCGACGGGCAAAACTGCCCACAGGAAGAAGCTCTTCTCAAACTAGGAAGGGCAGTTCCTTGTCTCAGCGATCCTCCGAAATGGAGTGTACAAGCTGCACACCCAAGACGGCAAACTAGTCCTTCGGACCTGGAATGCCACCCACCTCAAGAAGTACCACTAGTGAGCCACACACACCCAAGTAAGGTGTGCATACATGAACTAGACTGCTTGTATATGTACCACATTTTTATTAATAAAATTATTATTTTTACCTCATTATCTGATTCTTCATACGAATGTGTGCTTTCTTGCAATTTTAAAAAATGAAAATAGTCTAGACTGCCCCTAAATCAGAAGGACGTTCGTCCACTTGTAAAAAAGACCTTGGCCTCGCACCGAGTGGCCCACATGCGGTCTAATTTCGAGCTATAGCTCTTCACTGAAAGGCCCTTAGCGGCCGCAAAACATTGGCCTTGCGCCGTGTGGCCTATATGTGGTTGAATTTTGAACTTCGACTCCGTGTCAGACAGCCCTTAGCAGCCACAATACCTTTACCCTGTGCCAAGCGGCCCGAATGCAGTTGAACTAGCAGGCTAGGGGGCTCTAGAAGCTTCCAACAAAATTGCCGTCAAAGCCTTAGGGGGTCTAAGCGGTAGGCGTACGACAATCTCCTCAAGAAGAATAGAGTACTCTTAGTCAATAACGGTCGGCAAGTTAGGACCATGCGCACGTGAGCGACGACCCTTTGAGCAGGGTCAAGCGCCGAAATGGTGTCGTGTGCGCAACGGCCTAAGACTCGGAGTTCGGCTGCTGTGGCCCAAAAATCCAACTGGCCCTCGAGAGGCTTCACAGGGCGTGCGGCGACGTCCGATTCATTGGACAGAGCATTCCACTACACCCGAGATGCGACGACATCCTCAACCAAGGATGAACACAGCGCAAATGGCTCTCAAAGCGAGCATTGACAATGATAGTGAGACTGCTTAGCCAACACAACGAGATGATCGATATCATTAAAAAAAAAAAAAGAGGTGAAAAGAAAGTATACTTCATTCAAGTTGGAGGTTACAAGGTTTCTCCCAATAGCTATATATAGAAAAAGTGGGCACGGAACCCAACTGCCCTAGGTGCTTGAAGGCCCTGCCTCCTTCGAAAAATGGATCAAGCATGAGCTATCTTTGATTCCATCATTGCGAGGATTGAAAATCCTTGTGGAGACGCTCAGAGCTGCAACGGAGGCTATGCAACGACATAGGTGTATGCCATCCCAGAATCTCGCATCCAACATTTGAGCCATCTTCTTCGGAGAGAGCCAAACTTGCAAGCCGGCCTTAGCATGGATAAACCTGTCCTGCAAGCTATCAATGAGGTCCATAGCTGCCAACAGTTCAACTCTCAGCCGCTCGACCACCTACTTAGGGTGGCAACCTCGTCCCTGCAACGCTGCTCAGCCGCCCGTTCACCCACCTCTTGAGCTTGACGGGTACGCTCATCCGGTTGTGAAAGAGCGGCGTGGAGGTATCGAATTGCGTCTAGGATCTGCAAAAGAGAAAAAGGATGAGAAGCCCGTGAATCCTAGTAATGTGGGAAACATTGCCCAAGGGAAGTCGGCAAACAAAGTCCCGCCTTGATGAGCAAAGAAGTCATACCTCAATGAAAGGCCCCTCTGTAGCGCCAAGCAAGTCTAGCACAACTTCAGGATCGGACATGCGTGGGGGATCTAGTCACTCGATAGCCTCCTTTGTCCTGCTCGCTAAAACCTCGCCGATTGGAGCTTCAGCTACAAACTCCTTGGGTGCAACAGCGTCCGCAGGAGACTTAGGCTCTGCGACGAGAGGCTCGGGTGGCCCCACGGATGGTGTAATGAGTGCCTCCGAGGCGTCCGCAAGCGCAGCATTGGGCTCATGATCGTCTTCCTCGACAAGTTCGATGATGTCTATCGCCACCTCCTCAACGCCCACCATGGCTCCCTCTCCGACAGGCTTGGCTGGCTCCTCGCCATGGGAAGGTCCCACCTCAACGTAAAAAAGGGGACCCAGTGCAGACCCCTCACCTGGGGGATGGCCAATGAAGGGGACGCCATACTCTGCTAGAGCTACGGCCGGTATCGGCGGACACTCAGCATCAACCTCATGCGCCTATAGCTCTCGCTCTGCAACAACTGTCTCAGCGAGCATCATGGGGGAAGACTTAGCAGATTGGCCCGATGCAGTTGGCAAAACCAAGGTCCTCTTGCTTGAGGTGCCTCTTGCCCGCCTAAGCCCTTTTGGGGCTGCCGAATCTTCGTTGGAGGAAGACCCCAGGGAAAACAACGAGCCACTTCCCTCAGATTGATCCTCTGGAGGCTCCCGGATGGTCAAGGCTCTGACCTTTTGTTTTTGATCGGTTGCTGTTGCCTCGCTGCTGGAAGGCTCCCACTTAACAATCGCGAACATCTCAGGGGTCAAGTAGTATCTCTGAGTGCAGAACGTGCTGATTGCCACTTGAATATAGTTGATCAGTTTCTTCTCTTCCTTCTCCTCCGCCTTACTCACGTTCTGCGTAAAGAAGTCATTCACAAGACCCCACCTGTTAGGGATATCCCAGTCAGGGTAGGTCCGCAAAAAGAAGAAGTGATTCTTTTAATTCTTCGTCGAATCCAGATTCGTCCCCCGAATACAAAAGCCTGCGTGAGGAAACATGGAGATCCAGTCTTCTGATTGGTTGAAACGAAAAATCACCTTCACTGAGCTGGCACAGAACATGCATCCATGGAGACAGACAATGACATACAATGACACCAGGTAGCGCACGCATTGGGGTGAAGTCATGCCACAGGGATCCCCATCGTCTCGAAAATCCCATATAGGTCCAGCGCCACCGGAAAACAAAGCCCACCCCTCAGGTGGTGCTCATATACAATAAGGAAACCTTCGGGGGTGTGTTCGCTCTTCCGTCCTCACCAGGAAGACGATCGGCCAACTCGCCAGGAATGTGGTAGCTCACACTCAAAGCTGCAATGGCACTCCCAGAAAGAATAGACTTAATCTCCCTCACTCTTTGTCGAATTGTGGGAGTGGAAGAACCCTTCTTTTTCTCCATAAGCGCTAAAAATAGGAGATCTCAAAGTGTGAGAAGTATTGGGGAGCACCGTTTAAATAGGCAACGTGGGAGCCTGTGAATCGGCGTCGTGCAGGAAATCCAAAGGGTCGCCCCTAATGATCGCCGCGACACGCATCCCTTCAGTAGACGGCCACTCAATTCGAGCCACAATAATTTGCTGAACCCTAACCATTGCACCATGCAATTAATGCATGTGTGTTAGCCCCCAGGGACAATGACGACGGTAGCTCATCCAACTTCCAAACCAGAAACGCGACAAGCAACATTCAAAGGCAACATGCTACAACAAACAAACTGCTCTATGAAAAAGGAGTTTTATTAACAAAGCTTCTTTATAGGAAAGACCAAGGGCACAATGGTGCTATCTTCGCCAGTCGGGCTCGGCTGGATCGGGAGTCAAGAACTCGGTTGGCTCTGAGCACGACCACCCGCATTCCAAGAGTCCAGGAGGCCCATGAGAAAGCCAGAGAAGCTATTGTTCGGCTCAAATGGATTCCTTCTTGGAACTGTCTCTCCAGCATCGGAGCAAGGTCTTCTAGGTGGACCCTCGATCTCAGCTCAGCCTCCAACTGCGCATGGACGACAAGCTCTTCTCAGAGTGGCATTCAGCATCGCTCAAGCTCCCCTTGAAGAGTGGCAACCTAGCTCTGGCCTTGCAACTTGATGTCGGCCAGCTGTGATGACCTCTCCTCCGCCTCCGACCATGCTTGCTTGAAGTAAACCGCTCGAGCTTGACTTTGCTCAATCTCGGCAATGGCGGCCTGCACCCAGATCTCAACCTCCTCAACTGCCCGTTGGGAACGACGAATCATTCAACTAACTCCCTCAGGTCCCTGGCATCGAGAGGAATTAGAAGTCCCATTAGATTCAAAGCCAGGTGTCACTCTTAGAGGCCTCACCAGACTAAGGATTGAAGGCTTCGAGTGGCAACCTTCTGCTACCACCGTGGCAGGCCTCATTGTGGCCTCTCAGCCCTTACTCCCCCTATCTCAACTCCTTGGTGGGAGGCTTAGATCCCGAAGAGGAGGATGACCCTGCTAACGGCCTTGGAGCGAAGTTGCGAATTTCGTCTGCCATTGTTGCAAGTGCAGCCAAAGGAAAGAGGTAGTGACTGCGGACTTAGGTTTCACGTCTCACAGCAACGCTTGAATGCCCAAGTTGAAGAAGGCCTTGGCGCTTAAATAGCCAAAACTTCCCCCAAGGGAACAATGTCGTTTAACAAAGGTAAGGTGTTTCATCGCCCAATGAAATCCTACCACGTGGCGACGTCACGAAGCACCGCAGCTTTTCAAGGAAAGCAATCATGGTGCGATGACTCTGCGGTTACCAGTGCATTAAATGCACAGAGGAAATTTGATTGACGCGGCCTTCATTAGCAACGCACCACCTCTCGAGACGAAAAGAAAGCACAAGCCCTCAAGCGGCTCCTGCCAAGCCATCCAGCTGATAGTCCAAATACGGGCTTGAGGATGGACACCAGCGAAGGTGACCGAAAGTCACTTGGCATTCAAAGTATGCAAATGGTTAAGCGTGTATGGTGGCAAGAGGGCCCAATGGCCTTGGAGTCATATTGTGCGAACAGTAAAAAGAAAATTCGGTGGCACAAGAGACAAAGGCAAATATCAACGCTTTTATTCATTGAAGTGTTCTTTACAAGATATAAGGCTTGCGCTAACGCGAGTATAAAAAGAAAAACAAATCAAGCAAAATACAAGAGGCAGCAGAAGAGCGGCACCGCTGGGAAGGCTCGGTCCTGAGCATAGATGCACATCACGAGGGGTCACCTCCTTTTAGTGGATCTACCCCGGAGCCGATTCCTCCTTCCGGCGGGACGAAGTGGATGCCGATCCCTCGTGGCCAGCAAGACAGGCTCCACAATAGCGAAGGAAAGGCATCCATCAAGAGTTCTAACAGAGCCGCACGCACCTGTCTGGCGACCGGATGGAACTCTAGGATACGCCTCCTCTTTCAGCCAAGCCTAGAGGACGACTAGCCACTGGAAGAGCTGGCAACGACATCCTTTTGGGGGAATGGAGACCCCGAATCAGTATGTTGGCCTCACGACGCTCCCCTTGTAGCTAGGAACCTTGGCTAGATGAAGAGAAGGCAATTGCAAAGTGGCTGAGCCACCCTCATAACGATGAGAAAATCTCCACAAGAGGAACGCAATGACAAGCTTTAAAGGTGGATGCAAGTCTCCCACAGATCTATCTAATTCCCTTGCGGAACTCCACAGCACATAAGACAAGCTAAGGACTCCGCATTGCTTCACCAACAAATGAATGAGTTTGGGTCACCTAAGCTGGGAACCCCTCACTTTATAGCCATGCAAAAGACCCAATGAGCTCCCAAAGGGATGCGCCACCCGACGATCGTCAATCGGAAAACAGGAAGCCATCAATGCAGAGCCAACTCCTAGGTCGCAAATCTTTCCCAACGAGGCACCAAGTCGCTCTGGCGCCTTTGAAAGGCTGCATATTGGCATGGGGAAGAAATGACGTCCTTGAGAATCGCAGATTGGAGTATGTCAAGAAGGCGCGCGATAGCCCAAGGTGGGACCCGTCTTCTGACATGCTAGGCCCCGGTTGTGGATAGATCCCAGGCATAGGGGGCTAGTGATGGGTCAAACATGAATTTGGGCTGGGACCGATGGAGCCCAACTGAGAGAAAAATGGGCCTGATCAGCAGATGAACCCAGTCCAACGGCGGCACCTTAAGAGATTTGGGCACGAGGCCCTCTGGACGCGCTTGATACGCACCCAATCAACTTTGCCCACGCCTCTATAAAGGTTACCGCAGACTACCTGCATCGGAGGCGCTGGCTCATGGAATGTTAACCAATAGGAGATAAGGTCAATGCTGCCAAGCCGCAGCACATGCCGCTCTAGTAGCCGCTACACATGCCGCTCTAGCAGCCGCTCAACCAATCCCACACGAAGTCGAACAAGCCTGCGCTGGGCATGCCAGATGGCGGTTCGTACGCCACCACAAGACGACAACTGACACCACCGGCTACTGCCAGTGCTCAGCGGCCGACGAATCCCGACAAACTACTTTAAGAGATCCTAGATTCCAAACACCTCTCTGGAGGGGCCTACAAATACCTTCTCCATCAGCTGAGATGGGGACCGGAATCCCAATTCTACAAAAGGTCTAAGCGGTGATCTGAGATCAAAAAACTTAATTCTAACACCCTACGCTCAAAACAACGAGGAGAAAGAACTAACTCTCTTCCCTTGAACCTCCGCCACATTACGACAACGATACTGAGCCACTCCTAGCAATGCAAGAAAGGGAGCACAAGCCTCCTTCGAGCATCCCCACACACTCCCCGCATTCCAGTATCTTTGCATATTCATCATATTTACTTTCACGCATGCATCTTTCCGTTCTAAGGAAAGAGCATCCCCACACACTCCCCGCATTCCAGTATCTTTGTATTTTCATCACGTTTACTTTTACGTGTGCCTCTTTCTGTTCCTAGGAAAATATTTCTGTCTTAAGCGTCGGAGTATTTATGGTGGGAGAACCTCTAATCATCCTCTGACTTCTTATTTGTAGTTTGTGGTGTGCAGGATCCAGGTTGAAAGATGCAGAGATCGGACCCGTTTGTGAACTAATCCAATCGAGAAATTCAAAGGCTCCCTAATTCGTACGAGAACTCGAACCCAAGAACGCATTAATAATAATAAAATAAAGAAGTCATGGATGAGAGGAAACTTTGGGACGAGAGAATGTAGAAGACGCAACTGAGGGAAGAAATGTCTGAGAGCAAATGAAGTTTTGTCCCAGCAAGGTGGATGTTACAGCACGAGGCATAGCCATACACGTGTCCCTACATCCACTGTCAGATGAAGGATGGTAGGAACTATCATGAAGTTCCACAATAAAGTAGCAGAAACACGTGAAAAAAGGTGGCGGACTCAGAAGAAGAAATCACGGCCACATAGGTGGCATAAAGCTTCCAAAATGAGGCAGCAAGAGTGCATAAAGAGAGGCATGAGAGCCCAAGAAAAGGCATCACTTCCGTTAGTGGACATGACAATCACCGATCGATAATGGAGTGGGGGGATCGAGGTGGGCAGCTGCTGGAGAGGTTTAAGATCACGTGAAAGCACATAGAATTCTATCAACAGCAAGAAAAGTCATATGTGAGGCGCAGAATGGAAGGCGATTGAAATTGATTCTTCTGTTTTATATGTTTTTCTTCTTGTTGTTACTACATGATTTCAGTAAATTAGTATCATTAGGAATATATTTTCAAGAAGAAATATAAATTATGAAATGTATTGAGATCTAGGAGAGAGAAAATTTGCCTGTGGACCTTTTTTTTTTTTTTTTTTTTTTTGGGGATCCTTTTCCTTCTCAAATAGAAAATCGTAATTTTACCTTTTCACTCTTCTGAATTTCTGTCATCTTTCCATTCTCTTTTTATTTACTAATATTGGATAAGGAGATAATTCTCCATAATTTAATCCTTACAAATTGGTATTAGAAGCAAAAAATGGCCAAAGGGTACCTACATGAACAAGTTAATTGAGACAGTAGTAACTGGAAACCTATGACTTGGCAAATTTGAACAAAACAATAACCAGCGCATGGATCGTCTCGAGTGAAGTATCATCGGATTAACGGAACCGATGCAATATCTATCCAATCTTTACTAAAGATTGCTAGTAACCCCTCTCGTAACATCTATTCCTAGCTTAAAATTCTCCCACTGAGAGGAGCAAGAGGGTTAACTAGAAATTAATGTCTATCAGAATGTCATAATTAATTTTCTACGATTTAAAGGAGAAAACTTCTATGGGTGGATCTATAAGGCGAAGCAATTCTTTCAGTTCCATCATACTATTGAAAATCAGATGTTACTAGTCTCATTTACATGGAAGGGGAGACATTGATTTGGTTTGAGAGAATTGAAGAAGTTAAAAGACTTCATTGACTAGGAAACTTTGTCATAGAAGATACTTGTAAGATTCGGTAGATTAGCTTACAATTATCCTATGGACTCATTGCGAAGCTTAGACAGATCATTAATGTAGCAAAATATAAGCCACATTTTGAGTTGATTGCTAACCATTTGGTAGACATCCTCACTCTAGCCAAGTTGAGTTGTATTTAAATGGATTGAAGAATGAAATCCGCAATTCAATGAAACTTCTTAACTATGACGGATCGACTTTTTTGACCGGAATCCGATAGAGCTCCGATAGTAAAACGGTCACCAAACAAATACAACCTATACCAAAAATTCCTATACAGCACAAATGAACATCCACAAATCATAACACAAGATCCAAATAGCCACAATTAAATTTGTGACATCAATGTCATAATACCGGTTATAACATTGGTTCAGATAAAATGCCACTACATACTTAAATAAACCATTAAAAACCTGTGAGAGTACATACATCCATCAAATATAGCGAAAACCAATTACATGCATCATCATCATCACAGACATTAATATACAAATCCATCACAAAATAATATAAAATATTCCACAAGGTACACAGATCACAACAACTAAGTTTTCAAAAGTATTCTCTAAGTCTTCAAATCTAGCTGATTCAAATTCTTTATTCTGCATTATCAGGTCTAAACTCGTACTCATTTGGAAGAAGAAAAATAGTAAGGGTGAGCCAAATACTTAACAAGTGTAATATA
>JAODPA010082489.1:0-26048 GCA_025585075.1 Nepenthes mirabilis | reverse complement strand
ATATATATCTCTTTTCGAAGCAAAATGCTTACGAGCCCTTGAAGACTTGAACGCTCTCCTCCGCAGTCCACCCTACAGCTAGAGGAGGCGATACAAGTGATTCGTGAAGAACATGCACTGTAAACAATGGCCGTGATACAGAACTTCGATGACTTCGTCAAAGTTCACGGAGTACTGTTGGCGGCGTCAGGAATACCGGAGTGTTTGTACCTTGATCTGTTCCAGAAGCTGTTGTCGGAGACCTTCGACGGCGGCAATTACTTCCAAATCGAACCCTGTGAGGAAGGTCGACAGAGACGACTCTTATTGACGTCTAATTTTATGGCTAAGGAGTCTAACGTCTTCTTAATTGACCATGCCTGGACCTTTCGTCTTCCTGACGCCCGCAAACAGGTCCTTTTTCCTCTGTTTTTCACTTGCCTTTGGCATTTGGCTTGACGATGGCGTCTTTATGATCATTTCTCGTGGAAATTTAGTTGATGTTTACTTATTGTAGCTTATAGCTGGGATTGAGAGGAAGAGGAAGTGAGCCGAGTAATAGTCCGACATTTCGTCCTTTTTCTTTCCTATGGATATTTTGAATTTAGTGCTAAATATGAAGTGGAACGATGAGGAATTATTGCCTGGTCGAGGATACATTTTCCGCTATTTTTGGTGTTACTAATTAAGTATGGATGAAAATACTTTGATAGCTTAAACTCTGTGAACGAGTGGTTACATGATTTCGTTTTGGTAGTTTCGTGATATGTTATTAGAACGCTTTCAACGAGGTAATCACCAATTGGATTCTTTGAGAGAACCATCAATATTTATCATTTACCACAATATGCGAGTTTGGTTTTATGCTTAATTGGTTTTCGTGAGGGTGTGCTCGAGTGTAAATCCATAATCAAATTTTTTTTGTGACAATGTAAGCTTTGGGATGAGTGGCGTCTTGATAGGGATAGCCCAAAGTCTATACTGAAGGGAGACAGTAAAGTATTTCGGCATGCATCTTTTGGCGCTATGGTGGAGACTTTTATTATTTTAACCTGTTTACTTTTGGAACATTGTTTAGGGAAAGATGGCTATTGAAATTTCGTTTTCTTGAAATTGGCAAATTTTGTGTGTTTGCAGCTAGAGGAAGTTCCTGGTTTGGCTGAGAGGATGGCTTCATTGATGTGTATAGACAGCAATTTGAAAGAGGATCTTGAGGAGAATTCTCATAATTTGAACAAGAATGGTACAAAATTGAGTGTTTTAGAAATAGTAGAAACTGAAATTAGCAAGGCGAAAGAGAAAGGTGAAGATAGTGTGCAGTGGCTGGAGCTCGAAGAGCTTGACATAGATGATGTGACGCTTTTGTCGTTGGATTTGCCTAGCAAATTTCAGGTATTTACTTCTGTTATCTCTTTATATTTAACAATCTCAAGTGTTCATATCTTAGTTTGGTCTACTTTTGACATCTTATCAGTTATATTTACTGCTTTATAATAAGTATATATATTTAATGCTTATTTGTGCTCTTATGTAGCCAAATATCTTGTTGATAACAGAATTTGATTGCTCTTAGTTTATGTGGAAACAACATCAAGAATGTGGAAACGGTTCTATGTGAGATTTCAAAATTCAAAAACCTCAGAGCCATATGGTTAAAGGATAATCCTATTGAAATAAAGTGGTGAGTTTTGGTGTTCTTAGAAATGTGACAGTTTTTTTGAGTTACTTCCTCCTAAATTTCAATAAAAGCAATTTATTGTCTTTTTTACAGTGATCATCACCTAATAGATTCAATCAACCAAGCATTCCCGAAATTGGAGATCTTCAATTCATGTTTTACGAGTAATTATGGTGAGTGGGCATTGGGATTCTGTGGAGGAATATATGAGAAGGATAATCCAGTCTGTGCCCCGCAGACTGTTCATCCATTGCAAAGTGTGGCCTCTCTTGACCTTTCGAATAGACACATCCACAATTTAAATAATAAGGTTAGGACGATTACTCTCTTAATAAACTTTTTCCAATCTTTTTCCACTTTTCTAATGGTTTCTTGATGATGATGCTTTCTCCCCTCCCCTCCCTGCCTTCAACTTGTCATCAGCACGAAGCTAGGGATCTCACAGATGCTGTGCTGTTCCTTTCCCAGTAATCAACTCAGTTTTGTGATGTGCTTTCTGATTGCCTTTTCCCTTCTTGTTCAGGCATTTTCACCTATTGAAATACCATATCTTTCCTACCTAAATATTCGTGGAAATCCGTTGGAGGAGAACTCTGTTAATGACTTATTGGTGGTTTTAAAGAGATTTCCTTCCTTGAATTCTCTTGAGGTATTGGCCCAAGTTCTTAGGGACATGTACACTTTTGGCAGCACCATCTAGAGAAAGGAGTTTTTTTTTTTAAATAATTACATTTGCAGGTTGATATTCCTGGTCCCCTAGGAGACAGTGCTGTAGAAATTCTTAGATTTCTTCCTAATCTCTTTTCACTTAATGGAGTCAAAGCATCAAAGGTTTTTGAGACAGAGAAGCATGTAGTTGATTCGATGCTCCAACCACGTCTTCCTGAGGTTACCCCTTGGGACTCACTTGCAGATTGTGTTCTCAATGCTATGTGGTTGTATATGATGACTTACAGACTTGCAGACGAAGAAAAGATTGATGAAACCTCTGTCTGGTAAGAATTTGAAGCGTTTTCTCCCCCTTCAAAAACTGTGTTGTTTTTATCAAAATTTGAGTTGTAAATTTTTTGACACCAAGAAATCAATTGTAAGCTCTTTAAAAGGGCCCACTTAGAATACAAATAAAATGCCAAGTCACCCCAGCCATTTACTAGGGCTGGTTTGAATGCCTAAGCTTACATATTCAGAAGCTTTAATGGATATGATATGTACCTATGAGCAGTGATTGAACTTTCCTTGAAAGTATACTGTAGGTATGTGATGGATGAACTGGGTTCAGCTTTGAGACATAGTGATATGCCAAATTTCCGAATATCACCTTTTCTGTACATGCGAGAAGGGAACCTGTCATCAGCTCTCAGGTCTGTTCAAATTATTGTTTTCGTTTCTGCTCTGGAAATGATTTTTATTTTATCAAAGATATATTATTGCATTTTGTATGCTCGGACAGTTTTCCAAACGCACGTTTCCAATAAATATTTTTCACCGTTACAGCTTGTTTGATATTGAGTACAGCCATGGAGCCTAACTTGAATTGAAATATTCAGCTTCTCTATTTTATGGCCGATTGAAGATGTTCAAAAAGGTGATGAATGCACCCGGGACTTCTTGTCTGGTATCGGAGAGGATAAACAACGTTCTAGCAGACTCACAGCTTGGTTCCATACCCCAGAAAGCTATTTTGTCAAAGTATGCACAATCTGTTTTTGATGATTCATATTTATCCTATAAATCATAATTCATTTATATGCTAACAATATTATTATCAGGCATATGAGAAGCATCTTCAGAAGTTGCAAGCAAAACATTGCACTCAATCATCTACGGGATTATCGGAAGTGTCAAGTCTGCATCATGATGATGGAAATGTTTTACATGTGTATACTGATATACCTCAAATACAAGACTTTTTGTCACGTCCTGAATTTGCATTAAGTATGTGCTACTTTCTTTGTTTCTGACTCTTAATTAAGGGTGTTGGTTGGGAATTGACACATGAATGTTCACATCAATGTTTTCTTGATTATCACCTTCTGTTAGGTCCACCGTCTTAAGTTTGCCAAGTTTGATACTGGGTTTCTGTTATTTCTTGTTAGCTTAATGACAGTAAGCAGATTCTAAGACTGGTTGATTGTTTTATAGCTTTGTTAGAAGATTAAATTGGTATTGATGATAATTGGATAAAATATTTCTGGAATAGCTACCTTACCTTTCTTATTGTTTCTGTTGTGCATTTGAGATCCTAGAAGTCTGTCCTATTTGCTTTCTTATCATTTTCTTTTTTCAATCCACATTTTTTTTTGGGTGCAGCAAACGACCCCAAAGAAGCAGATATTATATGGACGAGTTTGCAGCTGGATGAGGATACCAAAAAAGCTGTTGGAATAACAGATGATCAATACATTAACCAATTTCCTTATGAGGCTTGTCTTGTCATGAAACATTATCTGGCACAAACTATTCAAGAGGTTCAAATCCTTTGCCGCATATGCAAATGAGCATGAAAAAGAAAATTTAACAAACTTGCACCTGTGAAGGCATAATTTTCAGTGTGCTTGATGATTTGTTTGGTGTGGCAAGTTTAAGATTTTAAATTCACATACCAGATTTTCTGTACCATGGTTGAATTTCTTCATGGACAGGCATACGGATCTCCTGAATGGTTGCAGCCTACTTATGATCTGGAAAAGCATCTAACCGAGCTGATTGGAAACTATATTGTACGTGAGAGAGATGCAGTGGATAATTTATGGATATTGAAACCTTGGAACATGGCACGAACTATCGATACGACAATAAGTAGTAATTTATCTGCTATTATTCGTCTAATGGAGACTGGTCCAAAAATATGTCAGAAGTATATTGAGCACCCTGCTTTGTTCAAAGGGAAGAAGTTTGATCTTCGATATTTGGTTCTTGTTCGCAGTATGAATCCTCTGGAAATATTCCTCTCTCATGTCTTTTGGGTATGTCCAGTTCTTCCATTTGATAAGTTCTTGAAAACAATGTTCTGGCAAAATCTGCTGCGTGCTTGGAGAAGCAGATATTATCTGCAATCGTATGCATAAGAAATGCATCCACCTCATTTCAACTTTTTTTGTTTTTTGTTTTTACCAGGCACGACTAGCAAATAATGCTTATTCCTTGGACAAGAATAGCTTATTTGAGTATGAGACTCATTTCACTGTTATGGTACAGCCTTATAACCATTCCTTTTCACTATTTTTTGGAGCCATTTTCTGGCTGGTTGTCCTAAGCTGAGAGTTGATTTCTGCAAATCAGTCAGATGTTTCAATTTTGGGCATGTCTTTATTATCGAATTTGTTCTCCAAAAAAGATTGTAACAATTTGCAAATGCCTTTTTCACTTCATCTTTGCAGAACTATCGAGGGAAGTTGAATCACATGAACACGCCAGAGTTTGTAAGAGAGTTTGAACTTGAACATCAGGGTGTGAAGTCATGCCTAACTTGAGCTCTTGCTAATCTTTCCCTTGAATGAATGCTCCCAATGCAATAGGATGTTGCTTTTTCACCTCTGCTTTGCACGAGTTGTTTATGACTGGAATAGATGTGTATTATTAACTATATCAAAACTTATATGCTTAGGTTCAAAACTAAGCCAGATTCAATACTCAAAGGTGTTTATTAGTAACATTTTAATATAACTACATTTTAAAACCCTAATTTTACTATTGCTTTGAGTTCTGAAGGATTATGTTGTAGGTGACTGGTATGAATAAAATTTCAACAGCGATTCATATGGTTCAGAAATTTAACAGTACAAGAAGGAATATTAACTCTTTGTATATGGTTTATCTGGCAACTTGATTCACATTTAATACTTCTCTGTTCTTTTAAAAGAAGAATGAAGTTTTAGCTGTCCTCTTCGATGTGGGTACCTTTATAAATATTGAGGCACAAAAGGTTTTGGTTTCTTAAACTAGCAGCAGAGTATTTTTTTGGGTTAATCTTCCATTATATATGCCTATTTTCATTGATTTTTTTCCTTTTTTGACCAAGGTCTAATATTAGGCTTCTACTTACTGCAGTCAAATGGTTGGATATCCATCAAAGAATTAAAAATATGATTCGATCAGTCTTTGAGGCAGCGGCTGCAGTGCATCCAGAAATGCATAATCTGAAATCTAGGGCTATGTATGGTTTGGATGTTATGCTCGATTCTTCTTTTCATCCAAAGCTACTGGAGGTATGCTTCATTTTGTATAATATTTTTAATCCTTTCCCAACCTTATAATTTAACAGTTGAGAACGAAAATGACTGTCCTCCCATACTTCCGAAACTGAGGATTTTATCTTGACAACTCGAACGACTAAAACTATAAATGTTGTTATAATTATAGTTATTTAAATTATGCTTTCTGTTGGGCGTATGGGTGAGGATAAAAGTTGGGATGACCACAACAGCATTTGGTGATGATCGGTGAATTGCGTTTTTGTGTTTGGAGGGATGAGAAGGGGCAAAGGTTTCATTTAAATGGAGCTTCATTGTGAAGTGGGAAGATTGCTATATTTTCCCATGTCTAATTTGGATAACGATTTCCCCCAAGAAAAAAAAAAAAAAAAAGAAGAAAAGCTAACACCCCTTTGCCTATGGACAGGTAACATATTGCCCAGACTGCACCAGAGCATGCACTTATGATTCAGAGTCTCTGTTTGGAGGGGGAGAACTGAGAGCTCGTGACTTCTTTAACGACATGTTTGGTTGCCTGTTTTTGAATGAGACCACCAGAGTAACCCCACTCTGACAAGATTATTAAAGTTTAGGTACAATTGTGCGACAATATCGTAATAATATTTGTGATTGGTATTACTGTGTTGGTGACACTATCTTCTGTTGTTTTGATCGGTTTTAGTTTCAACTATAGCCAAACAGATCGCAAGCAAGAGATGAAAGTTGGAATTAGGAGTTTCGCAGGTATTGCCTCCCTGGGTATATTTTTTTGGCCATATTCAAAATGCTTTTAGGTGATATAATATTTATCTGTTTATCAAAATGTCTTTTGCTTTAGTTTTTGACATCATCTATACTATTATAAAATTTAAAAATATGGTTAATTTGGGATGAAATTTCATATGGTACAAGATTTATGTATTATATTATCGTTTTGGAGATTGTAATGTTATTCTTCTATAAGGATGGACTATTTTTAAAATTCAAACATATTGCTTATAAATAAAAATAGATTAATCTTAATATTATAACAGGGATTATCCTTTTTGTCAGATTGTTTAATGATTAACGAGGAGTTATATAAGGACAATGTATCTAAAGAAGTCAGAGTAAGTAAGAATAAAATATTTCCAATTGAATCATAAAGTCTATCATATTAAATGAATATGAAATCATGAGTTCTGATGGGTATCAGTATTTTAAGCTCATGGATAAGATCTATTTTTTTAAAGTTGGGCCCTGATATTACAGAGATCTAGGAAGCCCAGGAGGCTTAAGAGGTCCAAACGTTAGGGCCAACTCATACGGGATGGATGACCAAAAGCCCATAAAGGTCCGTGGACTCAAGATGGTTTTCGGATATCAGGCGCCTCTGCAAGGGCGGTATGTTAGAGATTTGGTGACTAACTTTGTTAGACTGCATAAAGAATGATGGTCAGAGGTATGCATCTAATCACTGCAGATGTGACGAAGCAGAAGATCACTTGGCGTGTACACAGTCCCCGGCATGGTGAATGGGGTTAGTGGAGTTGGTGGTAGATTTTCCTGCATATGTCAAGCTCACATAGACCTCCTTCAAAAAATGGTTCAATCACTATAAATACATTAATTGTACACTTAACAAAGGATTCTAGCATTCATTCTTGCTTAATTGCGATAGAGAGAGAAAAAGAAAGAAATGGAAAGGTTTGAGCACGCTTTGTAACCCCTTTGTAATCTCCAACGACATAATGAAATTAGTTCACGGACTAAGAGTCCCGTGGTTTTCCCTTCTGATTCACGAGAAGATTTTTCATGTAAAAATCTTAAGTGCCTTGGGCCTCGTATCTTCTAACTCTCCACATTCAAATCGTATCTTCATCCTTAAACAAACGTTTTTACCCTTTGTGTTGCATTGGTCTTGCCCAAAAACGGTTGCGGACTCAGCCAAGATCTCGTCCGTATGAGTGTGTAAGATCCGAGGACGTAACATTGGCACCGTCTCTGGGAAGCGTCTAAAAGTCAGCTTTTTACGTTTTCTACATAACATATAGGAACCTTCCGACACCTCTTCAGAAGTCCAGCATGGTGAATACCAAGGCACAAGCAAGTGCACCTGTCAGGTACGTGGCCTTCTGCGAGAATGGTTTGCTCTTTGTGTCAAGATAGAGGATCATCTTGATCTGGTCGTGCGGACATTGGCTACTAGGGTGGATGATATGTTCAAAACCTTCTTGACCCTTTGCTCTAAAGTGGATGAACGGATGAAAGGAGCGCCTTCCAAGGCTTCCTAGACAACGACGCCCCAAAACAAGGGCAAAGGGAAGAAACATCCGAGCAAACGAGCCAGCCAGCATGAGATCCTGAGGACTCAAGTCACCTCAAGCAGCAAAGTCCCTTTGAAACTTGAAGGCCGCTTAGGTCCTGTGGTTCAGGAGGAGAGCATTGAGAGGCACAACCCACGTTCTGTTTGTAGCAATCAGGAACGTGTTGTTCAGGAGGTAGTTTTGCGAAACGATGCACTTCCCAATGTTAGGGGGTCCCCGAGCAGCAGGCAATCTAAGAGTCCTATGAGTTGAGAAATTTGCTCAACGAGAAGAAGGTGGCGGCTCCACCCCACATGGAGGAGAGGTTGGAGAAGGTTTGGAACCATGTCTTTGGTGAAAACAACAGAGGGGGAGTTGATATACTCCAATATCTGTTTGTAGCGGAGATCAGGACAAGGACACTCTCACCAAAGTTCAAGATGCCAAATTTCGACATTTATGACGGAAGTGCTGACCCTATGGATTATCTAAACTACTTTCGTGAGCACTTGAGCCTCTAAGGATTAGATGAGATGACCATGTGTCAGTGCTTCCCATTGACACTTAAGAGAGACGCGAGAGTGTGGTTCTACGGGCTACCCGCGGATTTCATTCGCTCATTCAGTGAGCTGCCAGTAGTGTTCCTCTCACAGTTCGCCTCCGGCAGAAGAATAGAGAAGCAGTCTTGGCATTTCACTCGAGTGAAGCAGGGTACCAAGGAGAGTTTGAGGGGATTCCTGGCCGGATTCATAGTGGAGGCTAGGCAAATCTCGAAATTGACCGATAAGTTAAAGTTGAACATATTCCTATCAGCTTTGGAGAGAGGTGCTTTCTTCAAGCACCTCATTCACAAGGGTCTCCAGATGTTCGCGGAGGCCGAAGCCGCGACAAGAGCATACATCGTGGTCGAAGAAGTCAACGATGCGAAGCGATCAGAGACGGATGAAAACTTCCACCCGAGGGTGGTGGAAAGAAAGAGAAAAGGCGGGGACCATTCGGGTCCCCAGATGATGAAGAAGCAGCATAAGTCCGAGCAAGTTGTTCGGAGGGAGCCCAGACTTATGACCCTTATTCTTCTGAACAACACCCGTACAAATGTTCCGATGTAGATCTAAGAGGAGAAGTTTTTGAAGTGGCCCAAGCGATTGAAGAATCTAGGAGGTGGTGATTAGACTAAGTACTGTTACTATCATCGCAGTGGGGGCCACAATATCGAGGACTGCTGGACGCTGTAGAAAAAGATCGAGGAACTAATAAGGAGGGGTCACTTCAACCGCTTCCTATAAAGACCTGGATAGACTTCCGGAATAGCAGGTGATGTTGAGGCCGACCAGCCCAGGAATCGAGTAGCAGCGGAAGTTGTGAACATGATATGAACTCGCTTGGCCGGAAAAGACGCTTGAGAGCTGATTGTGGCAAAGAGGCTGAGAATAGGAGTTAGGGATGAAATTATTAGTTTTAGCAACGAGAATATGGCTCATCTAACTTCCTCCCACTCCGATCCCTTGGCTGTAACCGCACTCATTTTAGATGGAGTAAATGACTGCCAAATGAAACGAGTTTTTGTTGACAATGGAAGTTCTAAAAATTTACTTTATATTGATGCCTATTTTAAATTGGGACTTAAGAGAAGTTAAATGAGAGCACTAGAGGGACTACTCTACGGACTAGACAATGAGTCAGTGCTCGTCTAGGGATTCATCCAGTTGGAGGTCACACTGGGAATGTACCTGGAGACTGCATCTAGGGTCCTCGCCTTTTTGGTCGTGGACCTTCCGTTAGCCTATAACATAATATTCAAACGTCCTTGCTTGGCCACCTTTGGTGCTGTTACTTTCATTCCACATCTGAAAATGAAGTTTCCTTTTGGGATTGGGGAGGTCCTTGGAGACCAGACTATTGGGCGGACGTGCTATTTGTCCTGGGTCACGCAGACGCCCCTTTCACAGCCAATCGAAGAAGTTGGTGGTCATACGGGAAGAAGTGAAGAAGCTTCTAGAGGCCGGATTCTTCCGAGAAGTACAGTATCTGGACTGGCTATCAAATGTGGTCATAGTGAAAAAGAATAATGGAAAGTGGAGAATGTGCGTGAACTTCATGGACCTCAATAAAGCGTGCCCCAAGGACAGCTTCCATTTCCTCAAAATTGATTAACTTATAGACTCAACGTCCAATCATGAACTTTTAAGTTTCATGTACGTGTACTCGGGTTATAATCAAATAAAGATGAGCCCCAAAGACGAGGAACACACGTCATTTATGACGGACAAAGGGATGTACTATTACAAAGTGATGTCCTTTGGCCTCAAAAATACGGATGCAAATGACCAGCTGCTCGTAAATAAAATGTTCAAGGGCCAGATAGGTCGGAATGTAAAGGTCTATGTAGATAACTTGGTTGTTAAAAGCAAAATAAACGGCCACCACATCCAGGATTTGGTCGAGACCTTCAACGTGCTCAGGACTCACCAGATGAAACTCAACCCAAACAAGTGTACATTTGGAGTGGCGTCTGAAAAGTTCTTAGGCTATATTGTTTCACACCGAGGGATTGAGGTTAATTTAGAAAAGATCAAGGCCATCCTTGATATGAGATCTCATTGGACAGTAAAGAAAGTCTAGAAACTCACTGGATGGGTAGCATCCCTTTCTCGTTTCTTAGCCAAATCGGTTGAGAGGCACTTGCCGTTCTTCAAAGCCCTAAGAGGGATGAAGACCAACGGCTTTCAGTGGCATAACGACTGTGAGGAGACGTTCTAAGGATTCAAAGACTACCTGTCACACCCTTCTCTTCTAGCTTCTCCCCAATTAGGCGAGGAGCTGTATTTGTACCCTGCGGTGTCTAACACGACTTTGAACTCAGTGTTGGTATGACAACAACATGATAGATAGCAGCCTGTCTATTATGTGAGCAAAACCTTGGCTGATGCGGAGACCAGGTACTCGCACACGGAGAAGATTGCTTTAGCTAAAGTGGTGGTACTGACTGATTAGCCATTGAGAGTTATCTTACAGAAGCTCGAGGTGTTAAGATGATTGGTCAAGTGGGCCATTGAGTTTGGTGAGTTCGATATCGAATTCCGTCTGAGACCAGCCTTAAAAGGTCAAGTCCTCGCGGACTTCGTTGTTGAGACAACGACCTCGGCCCTTGGTGATCGAGATCATCATGGTGCAGACGAGCTAAGTGAAGTAACAGTATAGACACTGTACGTGGACGGCTCCTCAATGAAGGACGACTATGGAGTTGGCGTTGTGCTACAAACGTTCGAGGGGTCAAAGATAAAATATTCAATGACCTTGGGGCTCTCGGCTACAAACAATGCCGTGGAGTATGAAGCGTTGCTAGCAAGACTCCGATTAGTCAAGGAATGCTCAGCTAAAAACCTAATTGTCTACAGTGACTCTGAGTTAATCGTCAACTGAATCCTCAGACATTTCGAGGTTAATAGCCCATAGCTCTCCAAATAACTCTCGAAGGTTAAGGGTATGACCGCGGACTTCAAGAAGGTTGAATTTGTCCATATCCCAAGGGAAGAGAACAGGAGGCTGAGATGTTGGCGAGAGTAGCAGCTTTCGGATACCCAGAGTAATATGCCCATAGCTCTCCAAATAACTCTCGAAGGTCAAGGGTATGACCGCGGACTTCAAGAAGGTTGAATTTGTCCATATCCCAAGGGAAGAGAACAGGAGGCTGAGATGTTGGCGAGAGTAGCAGCTTCCGGATACCTAGAGTAATATGCCCGAGGAATGCGAGAAGTCCTGAGTAGGCTAAGTATCGAGGACCCCGAGCCAGAAGTGATGCAAGTCTTGAGTAGCAGCACTTGGATGACTCCCTACTTAAGGTATTTGTCCGATGGGATATTACCTGAGGGCGCGGACGCAGCCAAGAGGATTAAAAAGACAACGGATTGGTACACTATTATGGGCGGTCAATTGTACCGGTGAGGGTTCTCGACCCTTTACCTGCGGTGCCTCACTCCTGAGGAGGCAGAATATGCCCTCCATGAAGTGTAGATCGAGATTTATGGATCCCACATTGAGGGAAAGAATCTAGCCTTCAAGCTCATGAGGTAAGGGTANGGCATGGGGGCTCAGCAGCCTCCAGAGTAGGCCACTACGCAGTTTGGCTTTCCACAGCCTCAGCAGCTTCAGCACTCGTCGAAGCCATCATCACCGCTTTCTCGGTCTGAGTTGCCTCAGTCTCCCTCACGGCATGTCCCATGCTGATGTCCTCGGATGGACTATTAATAGTCCGAAACCTCACCAATGAACTTGGATGGAACGTCAGGAACTGGATCATCAATGGGAGGCTAGGCGACTAGAAGATTTGTGGAATGCCCCACTGCACTAGAAGGCTGCCTGGAAGACTCAGTAGCCATAGAAGGTCCGACATCTTCATCCCCTCGGATTGGTGTCATAGATGGGAGTCTCGACCACCTCGCGAGAGGCGTCGTACCTATATCCTCATCATCGGACGAGGAGTAATTGATAATATTTATCGGATGCTTTGATGTCTCGGTCCGAGAACTCTTTTTTGGCCGCTCGGCCGGCTCTCCAATCCTCAGAGGCGCTTCCTTCTTCCTCAACTTATTCTTTCTCCTTTTCGTTACAACAGCTATGGTAGGGGCTCTAGAGTCCTTGCCACGATTTCCTTACTTAGCCTTTTTTAGGCTCTCCGGTTGTAACCAGATATTCTGCTTATTCTCATTGAAGATACCGATGTTGGCTAGAACCAAGTCCACAACCTCTTGGGCAACCTCCCTCTCCCTTGCAGAGGAATCTGCATCCACGTTGCCCCAAGCATTGGAAAGACCCCAAGTCCTTTGGACCCCCAGGAAGAAGAACTTGTTCTTCTATCTTTTGGTGGAATCTGAATTTTTGCCACTCATAACAGCAAAATTGAGACATGGAGTGGCAACAATTCAGTCCAGATTACGGGTGAAGCGAAAGATCGTCTTCACCATTGCAGCCTCAAGAATTTATTGTGACAACGAGTAAAAACGCAGAGCGAAACAAGGTATCTGACGGTGTAAGGTTGTAACGTAGCAAACGAAACATTGAGTGTCTCCATGATGAGATAGAGCTCCAGTGGCACAGGAAAGCAAAGCCTACCCTTGAGGTGGATTTCGTAGACGGTGATGAAGTCTTCCGGAGGACTACAAGCCCTCTCATGGGATTCCGGGATCACCATGGCCATTGACTCAGGTATCTTGTATTTGGTGCGAATGGCTTCGAGTCTGCCTAAAGAGACGGAGAAAGTGATATCCTTAACCCCAGGCGCCATTGAAGCCCAAAGAGAAACACATAATAAATAGGGAGGAAAGGAAAGCTTGGAGAGAAAATGACCAAAGATTTCAAAAGGATACTCCTTAGGGTTACGTAAACAAAAATAAAGGCAAGCCATAATATTTGAAATTGGCAGAAAAGCAAAAGGCGCGCGCCATCATTACCTTGGTCACGTGGTGATCTCCCATATGCTGTCAAAGATAGTGGGCCTTGGCTTCCCGAGGCAAGGCGACGTTAATCAAATTGATGCGCATTTAATGCGCTTTAATGGCAAAAAATGGTAGCTTAGACTAGCGTCTCGGATTCGAAAGGAGTTCTTGGACATACTCTCGTTGAAGGCTCTAAGCACGAAAACATCCGAGGACACCATCACAAAGTGTGCGGCAGTGCCCAGGGCTACAAATTCACTTGGACATTTTAGGCCAGTGGCAGACCACTTCGTGTCCTTGGGCATTTTGACCAATATGCCCCAGGCTAATGTCCGCAGACCCAAAACAAAAAAAAAGGAACAAGCGTTGACTTGAAACAAAGGCTGAGCAACGCCACTAAGCGAAGGGACGAGATGACTTCCAAATGGAAATGCCTTCCACATGAGAGTTGTCTGCATCCCTTAGACATGCCAAAAAGAGAAAAGATTCATGCAACCAGTGAGGAGAATAAAGGTAACAACTACTTCTTTTATTAATCAAACTTCTTTTACAAAGTACATGGCTTATGACAGCAAAAGTACAAGAAAGAGGAAGAAGATACGGCACATGGTATAAATCCTAGAGAGACTGCCCTGGATGCTTCGGGCATGGCAAGGGAGCTAGATCAACATGGGATCACCACAACTCCACCGCCGGTAACCCAACAAGCCCAAGGGCCATCGGTGTTGGTCAGCTCCTGTGGGCTAGCCCAATGTTAAGAGTAGGAGCTGAACCAACACCCGTGATAGGAGCTCTCGCGGGGAAGTGGGAAAAAATGCCCTCCCCCGATAGGAACTCCATCTTTTGCCTCCTTTCCAAACGATACGTGTGATGTTCAAGTGAAGTGGAGACCATGGACGAAGCGCCACACCAGAGATAAAGTTCCCTGTGATGGCTCCTCCACGATCCTCTGCCATGCTGGAGATCACTACAGTCTGGAGGGAGGCACACGACGACAGCAGAGTGGCCAAGCCACCATCATTAACACGAGGAATCGCCTATATTAGGGGCGTGAGGACAGTCTTCATTGGGAGTTTCAAATCTCCAGCTAGTCCATTCAACTCTTTTGTGGATTCCCATTGGAAGCGGAGCGAGTCAAGTCCCTCGTATTGTTCCTCTGAAATAAGCTAAGGGATGAACCACACCAGTTGAGGAACACTTGCATTTATAGGCGAGTTGGCGCCCTACCTGCACTCAATTGGGCACGCTTTCTAGCTGAGTGAGTGCAGGTGAGTGCAGGCGTGAAAACCTGACCCATCAGAATGAAAAGTCACTGCAGCATTTGGAAAGTCTGAATGACTGCATGGGAAAGACGCGATGTCAAAAGACCTGGGGAAGGCGCGACGTCAGTAGGCCTGGTTAAGATATGACGCCAATAAAAGGACAAAGTGGATATGCCAGGCCTCGACTGCAAGTCGGCTTAGGCATGGAGGGTTGGTAATGGGTATCGGTACTTTAGGCCCATGGGTAAGATCCATTTTCTCAAAATTGAGTCCTGATACCGCAAAGATCCAGTAGGCCCAGGTGCTAGAGTCAGCCCATACTAGATGGATGACCAAAAGCCCATAAAGGTCCGTGGACTCAAGATGATTCTCGGATATTAGCCGCCTCTACAAGAGCAGCATGTCAGAGATTTGGTGACTAATCCTGTCAGACTGTATGAAGAATGATCGTCAAAGGCATGCACCCGATCACTATAGATGTGACGAAATAGAAGATGTACGCAACGTCCCTGGCATGGTGAAGGGGTTAGTGGAGTTGGTAGCAGATTTTTCTGCACACGTCAAGCCCACGTGGACCTCCCTCAAAGGATGGCTCAACCACTATAAATATATTAATTGTACACCTAACAAAGGATCCCAGTATTCACTCTTGCTTAATTGCAATAGAGAGAGAAAAAGAAAAAAACGGGAAAGGCTTAAGCACACTTTGTAACCCCTTTGTAATCTCCAACAACATAGTGAAGTTAGTTCGCGGATTAAGAGTCCCGTGATTTTTCCTTCTGATTCATAATAAGGTTTTCCACGTAAAAATCCTGCGTGCCTTAAGCGTCGTCTCTTCTAACTTTCTACATTCAAATTATATCCTCGTCTTTAAACAAACATTTTTACCCTTTGTGTTGCACAGGTCTTGCCCAAAAATGGTCGCGGACTCAGCCAAAATCTCGTCCGTATGTGTATGTAAGATTCGAGGACGCAACAAGTTCTATAACCAAATAATGTGATTCCTAAAGTTCTTTAACCATGGACATTGCAGTAACATTACTCCAAAGTGTCTCGAATATTGGGGTGTTTAAAAATGATAAATAAAGTCCTAAACCTTATAATATATGTCGCTGTGATATTAAATGGAAAGACCAAACAAGCAATTAATCTTGTGAATTGAGTCGCCCAAATTGAATCATATATCTTTGAATTTTATATTTTTGATAAAATTAAATAAATTAAATTTTTTATTTGATAAAAATGTATTTTTTATATATTTTTTCTTAATTTTATTAAATTAAACAACTATAAAAAAGATTTTTAAAAAATCTAGATCAAATTGAAATAATTTAATTGGGTTAAAAGCCCAAGTCTCGTTAAAACCCAGAGAGGAGGGCCGAGTCCCAAACCAAGAATCTGGGCTGCCGTGCACGGGAAAACCGCGGTAGCCCTCCCTTTGGAAGCTCGCAAGTCTGTGAATCTGGTATCAGAGAAGGAGCAACAATGACTTCGTTGGACACCGACGTCCATATGATCCCGTCCGGCGAAGGTTCTAGCGGCGCTGGGCCGTCTTCATCTACAGTTGCCGCCTCTGCTCCTAAGAAGGCTAAGCGATTCGAAATCAAAAAATGGAACGCCGTTGCTCTCTGGGCCTGGGGTAACCTTCAACATAAACCCTAGCTTCCTTTGTAAATTACGGTTTTGAATCTTATTTTGATTTTCTTCGAATACATGCTTTCCGTACTTACCGAAAAATTGAATGCATGCGTTTATATGTATTTCCCTTTATGGTTACTTGGATTATTATACGTTAATTTGTTTTATTGGTTGGTTCTTTCTCAGATATTGTCGTCGATAACTGTGCAATTTGTAGGAATCACATCATGGATCTCTGTGAGTTCATCAGCTTATTTAATCCTGATTTTTCGAAATTTTCTTAAAATGATTGAGGAAATTTGGCTATGTTCTTTTTCCTTTTGTTGTCATTTGTCCATAGTTCGTAAACATGATGTTTGTGAGTTTTGTGTTATTGTTCGAGCAGGCATTGAGTGCCAGGCTAACCAGGCCAGCGCTACGAGTGAGGAATGCACTGTTGCTTGGGGTATCCTCTTTCTCGAACTCTGATCCCTGCGTTCTTATCCTCGTTTTACTTATGAATCTCTCTCTTGTTTGGCGTCTTGGTGGGTTTATTCAAATCTGTAGCTGGTCTGTGAAAATGTGTATATTGGTAGAATTAGTATCATTATTTTTTGGAAACTTGTTTTTCCATGTTGTTTGAAGCGAGACAGCTTTATTAAAATATGTGAAAAATTGGGATTTAGACCCATTTAATTGACACGCATGGGGTAGGCTAATCACAACGCAGCAGTGTTATTGCCTAACAAGATGATTTAAAGCATGCATTAGTGTGAATGACACACGATCTTGTTGATAAAAAAAAAAAAAAAAAACTCATGAACCAACTAGTTTAAGGGTAGAACCTTTGGGCTTCTCTGGCCTGTGAGAGACAAATCCACTGCCAACTGACAGCTCAGGTGGAACATTCGCTCTAAACGTTAGCCGATGCTCATGATATGTGATTCCTACCAAACAATTATTCAAATTTGCTCACTTGGTGATGGATCCATAAACCTTTTTGGACTATCTTTTTTCACCGACTTAAGTATTTCCAACACTGCCAAAATATTCCATGTCTTTTCCACCAACAGGACTCTGAACCTTCCTAGAGGAACTCATCCAATACTTTCGAAACTTAGATGTCCAAATCATCAACAAAACTATAAAGGCTTATAGGCTTGGAACTAGTATTTAGGGCTGTGAGTGAGAGGATTCATGTGTATAATGGTTGTGGGTGAGAGGATTTCAAATGTTTAAGGTCAAACCATAGATAAAAATAGTGTTATCAGTTACGGTTGTATCAAAGTGAGATATATCAAATAATACGTATCAATGTTGAATATCAAAATTAAATTTTTTTTTTTTACAAATTGTAAGCTGATAGAAAAATATAAGCCATTATGTTGGCCCAATATTGGTTATTGACTTATGTAAGATGACATCTTTGACAAGGGCGTTGCTCAAGTCACCCAAGAGGGATCTTTGGGGAACATACATTGAGAAAATGAAAAGACCGGAGATTGGGAATAGATGGTATTTCTATAGGACCCATTTTACACACAGGATTCATTACTACTTTAACGACTTTAGTGGCTCGGCCAATTACTTGAGATTCCTGGTTATTCCATTTCTTGATGTCAACAATGTACAATGGTCAAATAGGATCATTTTCTTCTTGAGATCTTTTACTTTTTTTGATAATGTGGGAATTTGAATTCATTCCCGTTTATCTACTTTTATCCATGTGGGGGAGGAAAGAAACGTTCATATTCAGCTACAAAGTTTGTTTTGTACACTACAGGAGCTTCCATTTTTCTATTAATGGGAGTTCTGGGTGTCGATTTATATGGTTATAATCAACCAACACCAAATTTTGAAATACTAGCTAATCAACCGTATCCTGTGGCATTTGAAAAAATATTCTATATTGGATTTCTTATTGCTTTTGCTGTCAAATCACTGATTATATCCCTACAGACATGGTTACCAAATATCCATGGAGAAGCACATTACAATACTTGTATGCTTTTAGCCAGAATCTTGTTAAAAATGGGAGCATATGTATTGGTTTGAATCAATATGGAATTATTACCTCATGCTCATTCCTTATTTTCTCCTTGGTTGATGATAGGAGGCACAATACAAATAATCTGTGCAGCTTGAACATCTCCCAGACAATGTAGTTTTAAAAAAAATAATAGCCTACTCTTTGGTATCTCACATGAGTTTCTTAATTATAAGAATTTGCTCTATAATCGATATAGGACTCAACAGAGCCATTTTACAAAAAAATTTCTCAATGATATATTGGTGCTGCGTTTTTTTTCTTAGGAGGAACAAGTTATGATAGAATACATCTTGTTTATCTTGATGAAATGGGAGGAATAGCTATTTCAAGCTTTTTTTTAGGTCTTGTAAGAGGTGTAAGCCTTTGATACTTTGGTAGAGAGAGTAGCCCTTAAAAAAAGGATATTTAGAAAAACTTATTAGATACCATTGATCTTGATATCTAATAAGTTGTATCTACTATTGGATTTGAACTAATGACCCTCGTCGTCTAAAATCAATACTCTAACCGTTTAGTAGGCCATTTATCATCACAAAGTGAAACAAATGGAACCCATCATGCGACTTATAAGTGTAATATTACTTGTAAGTAATACCAATCAAGCCAATCAAAGAGCTATAATGTTGGATCATGGAATATTTTTCTTGCAATTGTCTGTAAAGAAATTTGTTTGAAAGAACTCAGCTTGAAATCAAATATGCTTAATGCTGGGAAGACCTACTCTTATAAAAAAGTCTTTTCTTATTATTCATTATTATATTTTAGCTAGGGCTATATGTGAGTACAGGTATTGGACGAGAAATTAGCTGGGAGGGATGATGGACCGTGCCTTGTCCGTTCTATTATCCGCTTGAATAAGCTCATTGTTGGTTAGCTATGAACAAAGAGTGGACAAAGGCTAAGGCCAATCATTCCCTATAGCGAAATTAGACTGAACATGGCTTTTTTGACCTATTTACCTCTATAAGCCAAGGAACTTCTTGCATTGCACATAGGGAAGGTGTGGAGCGGTTCTTTATTTTATTATTGCCCTAAGGCTTGGAACTGATACATCGATATATCACTATTTTGCAGCGGTATGGAGGACTCGATATCGATATATATCAGTCAATATATAAGATATCGTATAATATTTTATTCAATAGAGTAGGCCATCATGAAAGTATTGAAACATGTCAATCGTTTGGCAACTTCTCCAAAAGTGGAGCTCTCAACAAGCCTTGAAATTCTGAGCCGCACAAGAAATTAAGTAGTGTTTAATAAATAAATGAGTTGGTCAAAAAGTTTTAGAGAAGTGACTGGTGGACATTGGTAAAGTGCAGTTCAGTCAACATAGCGCAAACGTGTATTGTGGGAAATACTATCTTATGTTCGAGCCAAAATGGGTTCCATTTTAGCTAAGTTGTTTTGCCAAAATTTTTATGCTTGGGCCAAATTCGATCTTTGAGCGAAATTCTCAGGCTGATTTCTAATGCTTGAACATACTTCAAGTAAACACCCGGACCCCTAAGTTCTATCACAATACTACATTGTCATTGACTTTTCCAGTCACTAATAAACTGACTTTATGTGATGAAATGCCACGTCACCTATTGGTGTAGTGGCATATTCCCCCGTTTGAAGAGGTCAGGGTGGGATCCCTATTCCTTTTTCTCGCAGTTGTTCATCAAAAACAAAAGAAGTGGAAATTGAAAAAGGAATAAACATGGAAGACGTCCTGATCAACATATTTTACTTGCAATGTGCAGAGGATGGAAACCTCTGAGATTGCTCCTAAGGCCTCTAGTTTTGAGTCCTTGAGTTATGTGATATACGGTTCTTGTGGTGAGGTTGTTCTGCTGGGTTTGACTTCCCTCCCATGTACTAGATGGTAGTTGATGTGCTGGGGTTTCCTTCGGTTATAAAAAGTAGAAATTGTGCTTGCATAGTGAAATCAAAGGACCATTATTTTGAAGAGTGTGTCTAAGTTTTCCATCTAGATGCATAGTTTACCACAAATATGTGGATGCTCATTTCACGAGATATTATTCATGCCTGTTGGTTGTGGCTGTGTTGGACCAGCCTATCTCAATAAAGAAGAGAGTTATTTTCCTGGGATGTGTACTACCACTTGGCCCAAGTTCAAATCCCAGTACGACCAGACATGTGGTGTTTTATGTGTGCTGAATAGGGAATGCTAGCCTGCATTCTGTAGCCGTTGGGCTAGTGCTCAACTACAGGGAAATGTTGATTAAGAAGATTGTTGATTATTTCTTCACAGGTGTGATCCTTACATTAGATGAATACTTGTCATAAGAAATAGACTCATTTTTGAATAGCAAAAATTTGGTTAGAAAAGAATATGAAACAGGGAGAAAAATTATAACAATACGTGCACTTTCTGTGCCTACTGCAGTACACGTTCCAGTCAAGGCTTTTGGGTGAATTGAAGGAATATAACCTTATTGGAAAGCAATAATCTGGACAGTAAGAAAGAAGCAGCCAAATTATATCAAGAATCAGAACCAAAGCAGGTTCTAATACTCAACAATAATTAAAATGGCAAATCAAATCCCCATATACGACACACAAATCAGAATCCAAATCTAGGTGTGATCTGACGACACATCCATATGGTCTCGACATTAACAATAATAATAGACAATAATATTAATCATTTATAGGATCTCTCCAAACTACTCATCTGGAAAAACAAATAATCATGACCTGTTTGAATTTCCATAAGGAAAAGATGACAACGATATTACAAACAACTTACAGATCCATCACAAACCCTACACTACAAATATCCGAGTAATTGAATAGTCTAAACACTGGTTTCTCAACAATACAACATACTATTATTATCATATCCACTGCCCAAACGATACCAAAAATACATTGAATATTTATACAAAGCTGATACTCACCAAATATATGAAACCAATTGAATCCCAACTACGGGTAAAATCCGCAAATTTTAATCAAAATCTTATGTATCCAAATCAATGCAGGTAAAACATATCGAAAATCTAAAATATACACAAATCGGAGAATCAAAGATCGAACGACTAACTTTGAGGAAGGGTTACTTATAATCCCGGTAATTTTTAGGTTATATCACTACTATTTTGACTTGCAATTAGAACTATCTACATACTTTTCCCTATAGACGAGGACAAAGCCACTATTTTTTGCCACTCGTGGAATGAGTGCACTTCTCAAGTCAGTCTAAATATATTAGAACGTCCGAATATACTAATTTTCTTCAATTCCTTACGATAGTTCTCATAAAAATATAAATTGGGGAGGCTCTATATCACAAGTATAAAGCTTTTCCGCCATGGAAAAGGTACAAAGATTCCACTTGGAAAGGTCAAACACAAAACTTTCCACCCCAGAGGAAAGTACACGTATCGAAATAAATGACAAAGATGGATCCCGGCCCGAAGCACAATGCATGGATACTATATGCACGGCCCATATGCAAGTTTTCGTGATTTTTTTCTTTACAAACATACCTTTATATAAACAAAACATCTCAAAATATTTGCCCATTTTTCATGAAATGAACAAAATCCCCAAACAACAACAAAATGGAAATAAAATCCCAAAACAAACCGTAAAAGTGACATGTTTGCATGTGGAAGTCAAATAGGGTAAGTAAAATGACATGTATGTACATTTAATCTAACAAATGTAAGCAAAATTAACCAGAAACGGAAATAGACCAGGAATAGAACGTAACGATGCTTGCATCAATCTCCAACCTAACAGATCTAACTAAAGGATGCTTCGAAATTTTTCCTTTTCTTTTTCTCTCTCTTCCGTCCCTTCCACCTTCCCTCTCATTATCCTTCTTCTTGCGCGAAATGACCGAAAATAGTACGCGCAGTCTTTATATAGCTGAATTGGTGCACGAGTGCCGCGTCAGGCATCACGCTTAACCCTTTCTACACACGAGTGACACCTCGGGTGTGCGTCGAGCGTTACTACTCTGGAATCCGCTCTTGAGTGCTGCCTCATATGCCAAACCTACTTTCTTGCTCCTATTCCTTCAAATTCACATAACATAAATATTTTTAATATTTCCAAAATTAACACAAAATAAACTTATAATACCAAATTCATTGGATGGGAACCGGGCATTACAAATTAAGCATTGGGATTTTTCCATGTCAATTTATGAGCTGATAAGGGTCTTTTTTTGTTATATTAGAACTTTTTGCTTGTGGGAATTATCTCATCAACCCATTTGTACAAATATGAAGTTAACTTTTATATTAATACATATTTCATTATTTTTTGACTTTTATTGAGATGGACAGGGAAGATCACCATGATAATTTAAATGATGTGGCATAAAATGGAGCAATGATGGAAGTGACAAGAGCTGAGAATTTATTCTGAAATAATGAGGGTTCGAGTGCCTTCTCGTTGATATCTTTGAAAAGAATCCTGGAGTATTTTCCCTTTGTTAGGAAGGAAAGGAAATTTCTATTTGCATTGCGAAACCATCATTGCTAAGAGAATGGAAATTGTTTCCCAGTAGGTTTCATGTTTTGTACTTGGTGAACTGTCGGTTTGGTGAGAGATCTGATATGTTATGCTGTAAAATGTAATACTCGGCACTAATTTTTTCCATGTCAGTGACAATATTGTGGGACCATTAGACTCCATTGTGGATTAGAGGAGTATCCCTACTTGAACTTATCCTTTGCGAAGAGCTTTAGTGGGTGGAATTGCTATGAATGTTATCATCTTCTTGCAAGAGAAGGAGGTGCATGGATAGGTGAATGACAACCAAAAACGTTGTTTTGGAGTGGTAGTGTAGGAGTTGCTGTTCAACTTTTTGTTTGGCCTTCCCTTTGTACAAGATTTATGTAAATTATGGTAAAGAGAGATTTCTCAGGGCATCATATTGCCCTTAGTTGGCGTTGCCAATAGGAAGTGCTGTATGTTTGGAAAATAGTTTAAGTAGCTTGGTTTGAATTGTTGGCTTTCTCCTCATTTATGGTTGAGAGGTGAGGAATTCTTTAGGGAGTTCTGTAAAGGCTAATGATTCAAACTGAATATTTTAGATGGATGCAGGGTGTGTACTAATCTCAACTTGTGGAACTGGGTGCCATTCTTAGTTGTTTTTGTGGACAACTGTTGTAGAAAGTTTGTGGAAAGTTGTTTCCAACAGTATCTGAGCAAGGAATTCTCTAGGTTTCAGATCATTGGGATGGCATCTTGTGATGTGCGGTGTGATGTGAGTGATATAAATAGGGATTGGAGGAATGTCATGTGGATTTCAAGGATTGTGTTTGTTGCATATTTCTCTACAGCTTAAGGTTAGGAGGAAATGCACAGCCTTTCAACAATTTATATGGAATTATTCATTTTCTCTGTTATTGGCAATTTTGTCCTATGAGGTCAATATCTAATCACTGAAGTTTTGTACCATACAATGGTGATAGGTTGTTGGCATCCTAAAATTAGAACGCACTGTTATGGGTGGGCTATTTTGTTGTTGGTAGCTACCTAGTCTGTAATACTGTGGTGGCTACACATCAAGATGCTAGAATAAATTATGGAGAAGTTGGATTGGCATATAAACTAAACATTGAGATGGCATATGACCATGTCAATTAGGATTTTTCATGGGGTGCACTCGTTTCAGTTAAAGATGGATTGGATGGATCAGAGTGGTGTATCTTAAGCAAGGAGACTTTGGGTGATGTTGAATGGTGAATATGAGTACAAAGATTTCCCATCATTGAGTCGTCTCCAAATTAGAAGTGTTAAACAGCATGACCAATTTATCCAGGAGGCCCGCATGTAAATGCGGGCCTCGTACCATCCGGTCTGGCATGGTTCAAAGCATTGGGCTGTTCTATACATTGTCAAATACTGTTCACTACGGGCCGTGTTTGGCGCGTGCATTTAACACCTCTACTCCAAATTACAAAAGGTAGATGCCCTCTCTACTTTATATTGGTCATTGAAGACTATTGTGGTTTATTTTAAGGATGTTGATGTTGGGTGTGGAGGGTTTTGAGGCGGTGGGTGAATTGGGATCTATTGGATTACCTCAATTAGCTATTCATAAAGGGTTAAAGAAAAAGTTAGTAATTTTTCCTGTTGTTTTTCAGTCGGTTGTAAAGGAAGCTCAATTTAGTAGTACCAAAAGTAAGGCAGGGAAGCTGACTGCGACAATTAAGGCAGACAAGAAAGACAGGTTAAGTAAATTTAAACATGTTAGCAGTCAAGGCCGAAAAAAAAAAAAAAAAAAAGGAATAGAAAGAGGACGGGAGCCATAAAGCTATGAAAGCACTTCACTTGTGCTTCTCTGAAGAGAACCCCTATCCCTAAGAAAGAAGAGGATATCTCTTAAAGAAAAGAAAGAGGAAGACTTTTATAAAGCCATGAAAGTGTTGTATTTATGTGTTACATGCTTTCAATAGCAGTTACGGATCTTGGCCTGTTTCTGGCCTTGATCAACAGTCACCTTTCTCAGTCCATGCAATCATTATTGACCCTTTTACCAATTTCTACCTTACTGATCCCAGTAGTTAAAATTTTCAGGGGTCTGTAATCATGCTTTTCATTTCCACTGCATCAGCAGATGGCTGAAGACCCGACAAGTGTGTCCATTAGGTTTGTGCTCACCTCACGTTTATTAATATTGTTTGTTGCAAAGCAACACTCTTTATTATCTTACTTTTGTGATCTACAGACAACAGTGAGTGGGAGTTCCAGAAGTACGGCCATTAGAGCAGTTTGCTGCTGAGCAGTCGAGTCTGAGACTAATTGTGATGCGTGGACTGGTAATTTACTGTTTGATCAATCTGCCGTGCCTTTCTTGCTGCTTATTGACACTTGTGTTTAGAATTGTAACGGTTTCTGAGCTTGTTCATTCATGGGGTCAGAAGTCTGAAGCCTCCGGTGCTATGTCCCAAAGATCCCATACCTTTTTAGGTAAATGTGTAGACGTTTAATTCCGTAATACCGGCTGTTCTGTAAGTTGTTCTTTGCTTGATTAAAACATATTGTCAGCCCGGTAGCCGTTAGGGTTCCTCTCAATGGAGATACTCTCCCATCCACCCAACAGATAGAATCAAAAGTTAGATAGATAAATGGTTGAGTTTAAATATTTATTTGAATCACTTGATTTAATCTGAACCATTCATCTACCAGACTTCTGATCCTAGGTACTGGACTGGGTGAATAAGAGATCCTTCCCGCCTGACAAAATAACAAGGTATAAATTAAGATTTTCATGCAATTATCACCAAGAGAAAGCAGCTCTTACCCATTAATTGATTCAATAAATTTATGATGAAAATTGAGTGTAAAAATACTTTCTCACGGACCCAATATGCTCAACATAATTATCTTCATTAGAAGAAATAGCCATAAAAGAAGAAGGATCAATGTTTATTCAGGTTGCCAAATCCGAAGATCAAATCCAATCAATTTGCTAATTTCTTAGAAGGGTATCTCGTTACATTTCAATAGTGAGGTGTAACCCTTATGCAGTAATTTTAAAATTATTAGATATAAATTTAATGACTTAGGCATTTTA
>JAODPA010082478.1:0-26043 GCA_025585075.1 Nepenthes mirabilis | reverse complement strand
TCTAATTTATCCTAACATAATGTTATAAGTATTTTTAACTGTAAGAAAATCCTATTGTCCCTTTTTAACACGAAAAAAATCACATATTAACCATAATTTTCGCTCCCAAATCACCAAGAAATATACCAAAATATCATATTGGAGCCGTGTTCTATATTTTTCCTTGATTTTCACTTCACGCCTAAAACGACCGATTTTCAAACAATCAAAGCATAGAAAACGTAGATATTAACATGAACATAAAGAAATTTGGGAAACTTCAAGAGAAGGGCTATGTTACTTGCAAAATAGTTAGAATGGGTAAATAAGGCAAACCACTTACAAATGTGCAAAATAAGAAAATCAGTTGCAAATACAGAAACCGGGCAAAATAAGGAGAGTCATTTGCAGTTAGAGGAGATAGTGAAAATACAAGGAGTCACTTGCCCGATGGGAGCCTCGGCACAAAACTAAGCAGCGAAGAATTTCGGTCACGATGGCACTTAGGTGACGGATCCCGAGTTAAGGGCTTTGCTTCTCAAGGATCACCCAAGTTGTCAAGATTCGATAGTTCGGTTGGAGGCATGAACTGCTTGCAGTTTGATAACAACAGGGGGGCTAATACAAGTTTGCGTTGGCTGGAGGTGTGGTGTGACAAAAGGTATGGCCATCAGGGGAATGACAGTTCCTTGGAGAAGCATGACTGGTCCCAGCATTTGCTCAATAGACCAAATTCTTTGAATAAAAAGGACAAAAGGGATTTTGGAAAGGCATTTACAACGGTAAGAAAATTTTCCAATACAATCTTTCCTGCGACCTTTATGAACATTTTTTTATACTGATTTTTGTCGACTAAAAAGCACCAACACTTTACACAAGGACTCTATCATTTTTATTTTGTGGCTCAAATATATTTTAGACATATTAGGGTATTTTATAATTTACAAAAAAAGGTTTTATTATAAATTAAAAAAAATGGAGCAATTTGTTAATTTAAGAAAGTTAAAAACCTAGGTTCCCATTTTATTCTTCTTTATATTATGTGAGTTATGTTATAGTATAATTTTTCTAGATTGGCTCAACGTAATATTGATTCTTCCTGGATATTTTTTTGGATAATAGAAATAAGAAATGTGTATTTTTATTGATAATTTATAATAAAGCGGAGTTGTCAATCAATGATATCATCGTATCTATAAAAAAATATGAATTTATTTAACGTGTCCCTAATGTATTGTGTCCTCGTTTGTTTGAAAAAGAACATGTTGCGTATCGATGTCCGTGCTTCATATGCTATGATAGAATTACATTTCTTTCATGGGAGGACAAGGGATGGAACTCATACAATTACAACTAACTCACTTTTTTTCTTAGATATTGCCTTCTCTTTTGCCCAAATTGTGACCGCCACCTTATAAATAAAGCGGTAGTAGAACTAATTTTTATTGAATATCAGAAGTGGAATCCTACCCACCTTATAAATTTATTATTATTGTTGTTGTTTGCCACTGGTATAAATATGTGCATGAAATTCTTATTTTCATAATCCTATCTGCTTATCTGTCCTATCTTTTAGATTCTTGGGCAGTTAGATTATGGCTCTTTAATGTACATATTTTCTCTCTGTCAACAATGTGCATTGTGAGTTTTATATATATCAAATGTGTGCTTATAATATATATATATCTAATACTCTTAATTTAGTGTGATAAATTTTAACCTATTTATTTGCCCAGTGTTTCCTTGATTATATTACACTCAAGGCGGAATTATGTCTTCTGTTTTTGCCAATAATTATTCTGCCATATGCAGAAATCAGAACTTGTATTGATTTTGAGGTTTTGCTAAAAGTCTGAACCGAAATCGGAATACTAGTTCTGCTATCTTAGCTACCCCTACCATCTTAAACTCAAGCAATGCCCATAATAGAGAAGATAGGATACCAGAGGCATGTGTATTACAAGTTTTATTAACACTGTAAGAGTGAATAATTGTTAAAATATTTTTTGGCAATGGTATATAGGCGCATAAAATTCTAATTTCTATAATCTCATTTGCTCATATTGCCTATCTTTTTAGTTCTTGTGTAGTTTATTATAATTTTTGAATATAGACATTTTTTCTCAATCATCAATGTATATTTCAAGCTTCGTAGATGCTATCAAATGAGTACTTATTAGGATATCTAATACTTACAATTCAGTGTAATAAAAATCTAACATGTTTGTTTGCTCATCATTTCCTTGTTATATTATACTCAGAAGTGATATTCTGCCTTTCACTCCTGCCTATATGTGGATGCAAAATGATAGCCGATTTAATGTTCTGTCAAATGTCCGAGCCAAAATCTAAATTTGAGATTCTGTTATCAGTTCTTTCGGTTCCCACCCCTACCGTCTTGAACTCAAGAAATGCCCATAATAGAGAAGGCATGACACCAGAGGAATATATATTACAAGTTTCGTCAATATTGTGAAAGTGAATGAGTGTTTAAACACCTAAAACTCGTAACATGTTGCAATAAAAATTTGATATATTTGCTTGCTCTGCATTGTCATGGCTATATTATACTAAGAATTGGAAATCTGCATCCTGCTTCTGCTAATCCTTTTTCTGCCGTTGGCAGAATTTGCCTATATGAAGAAGTGGAATTGGAATCGATTTGAAAGTTCCAACAAAAGTGCCAATCGGTTGATGTATGAATTTATTCATAAGCTAGATTGATGGATTAATGTAATGCCTTTGCCTCTTTAACTCTTCTAGGGCTATGCTCCAATAAATTGGGTTCACTCTTCTAGGCCACTTCTAACTGCCGGAGGAAACATAGAGGAAATGCTCAAGGAGCACGAGAAATGAATCCAACGTGCTGTTCGTAAAGCTCATTTCAACAAGACCAAGAAATCCCACATCAATAATGGGCAGACCGACTCCCTGCTTCACGATCCTAGAAATGCCAGGTGATATATACTCGTTTTCGGGAAAAAATGTGCTGAATTGTATAGAAGTTCTCCCGAACCGGGCAAATATCATCTCATAATTTGTTGAAAGATCTATAGTTTCCCATACGTCTGAGATCTTGACACTCAATTGCTTAGCTAGGGAAGCCCTAAATGCAAAGGGTTGGTAAAATGAAGGCCTCTGGCGTAGCATTGGAGGGGTGGTTGATTGGCGAAAGCTAAGTGTGATAGTTGAGATGTGCTTTGTATAGTTGATGAGTGATGACAAAAGTAGGGAAGTAAATAAGTGAAGCTGACAATTGATGGGAACAACTATGATAACAAATTTCATACCAAATATATGGATTTCTTTGCTTTGCCTCCCCTTTTTTTATTTTATGGAATTAGTGATATTCTTTGATTTATTTTGAGTAATTGGCTTCCAAATGCCCATCTATGTATAAGATGAAAAGATCTGTGTGTACCATAAAACAAAATATCAATTAATATATCAAATATCACTTGGTATATATTAGTATTGATATTGATGTTGGGAAGGAGGAAAAGGTAGGGGAGGGGAAGAAGAATAGAAGGAAGAGAGTAAGAGGGAGAATAGAGATCAAAGAGAGGGGGGTAGAGACTAGAAAGAGAGGAGACCAAGAGGGAGAGGGGAAGAAAAGCACAATTACTCAAATTCATTCAATTCATCAACACAAATGAAAATGCTTTGTACCACCATTGATGAATATATTTCTTATTTGAATTGGATCTTAATGATAATTATTATTTTTAATGACTATACATTCTAATTGGACATAACACTATTCTATCTTGGGGGGGGGGGGGGGGTTGAAATTATGTTTCTTTGAAGGTGATCTTAATAAATTATTGCTAGCGAATAACAATGCTTATTTTCTGGAGACATGACCCACCCAATTTGATTGCATGTAAACAAAACACACTGGCTGAATTTATCATACCAACCTAACATAAAATTTCTAGAAGAATAATAATTGAAAATAATTACTTTTCAAAAATGTATATTATCGAGGTCACTGAAAAAATCAAATAAACTGTTACTGGGAGATTTCAGTGAAAAAGTGATAGGCCAGCATTCATCTGTGTCTAGTGCTCAGCTTGAGCAAACACAACCCCTCTATAAGAGAGACTTCAGCAAAAAATGTTGCCTCTCAACTTCGATAAGCCATGTGGCTAGGAACTGCGAGCCCCTCGAAGCTGAATAATCTCTTCAAGGAGGACAGACCTGGCACTATTGATTGCAACAAAGCAGTGGCATATGTGCTCTTCAAGATCTGTGAGTTTGTTAAGGACATTTTCATGTTTTCTCCTGAGCTGCTTCACCATCTCATAGATCAGATGCCTGTCTTTACCTCGAGCCAGTCCAATGCGAACAAAAAGTTTATCTCCTTCGACGTCTGTGCACACAAGGTTAGCAAGCCCATCAACATTGTCTATATATTTGTCCAGAAAATAAGCACTCTTTGATGCAGTACGCAGCTGTCCCATATAAGAAAGCTCTTTCTTGGTGAGGCTACAAGGAAGGATTGCAGGAAATGAAAGGGCTACTAAGGCTGCCAGTGCATGTGTGGCGATGACAATGGCAGTTACGGCAACGCCAACAGCTGCACTGACCATGCATACAGCTGAGCAGGTGGTGACGTTACGAATGAAGCCCACCCTAGAACGGGACTTGTGGAGGCAACGGTCAACCTGTTCCTTGACCTGTGATAAGCACTTTTGCAAGTCACCTAAGTTGTGGGAGCCGGTGCAATGCAAGGGGTTCTCAGTACGGTCAAATTCAAGGAAGGCATCAAAAGCTCTATCACATTGGGATTGGGTCAGGGAGCTCGAGTGAGCAGGAAGGATATCAAAGAGGTCATGGACTGGAGCATAGAGAGAGCGGGCTTGGTGGATCCTGTGTCGCAGCAGCAGGAGGAGATGGCACGTATGCTCGCTATGGTCAAAATAAGCATTAACAAGACGGGTAAATGTGTTGGGCCGAGTATGCTGAAGCGTGTCTTTGATGCACTCTGGATTTGGTTGAAGAACGTCTTCCAACAACTGCTGCTGATAGTTTTGGTCATCATTCTGCCAATGCTCCACTACTTGAATTTTTGACTGTATGTCTTTATAGGAATTGGTCTGGACTGCACGCTTGTACTCGCTGGTGAGAATGACAGTGGGCCAATGCTGAGCACTTGATATTGGGGTCCCATCTGCTGAATTTCCTGGTATGTTTACAGAGTTCATTGAAGGAATTAGGAAATTAACATCACATTAGATCTGCTAACAAGGAAACACACCCACCCACCCATACACAGAAGACCGAGACACCAGTGTGTAGCATGTGCTCCAGGAACTGCTCAGCTGTTTTTTTGTTCTAGTGTGCATATAAAGGGGCAGGCAGCATACACTTACCCTCCAGCCGGGCGGGCTGATTTTCTGCAGTGGCAAAGGATGATGATGGCGGTGATCTCAGGGTGAAGCAACGGAGCATCTCCAGCAATTACTATCTACTTTGTAGCTTTAAATCACCGTCACTGTGTCGGGCATCATAATCAGCAAACGTAAGGATCATTGTTTAGTCACAAACGTACAGTAATGATCATGGTCCACGTGGCATCTTGTAGTTAATCTATGATCTACTAGGATGAAAATTAGCCCCGTCATTCCCAGCAATAAAAATTTGTGGAAAAGGTATGGATGTAAACCTCTGCTCTTTGGATGTATTCAGTCTCCAGCTCAGTCTACAAGTTGAAAATTCAGGAAGTATTAGGCCTTCACCAATTATGTGAGATGTTGACAAGACTGCATCAGTACAACAGGCTGGACAAAAAGTCCCATTTACCCGTATACAGCAAGTAAACATCTTTCCCACCATAAACCACATAAAAAACCCAACTCACATAAAGCCATACAGAGCAATTTCCATAAAAATTGATAACCTAGTGCACCAGGCTTACCCGCATTGGACTATAGAAAGGGTTAAATGAGTGTTACCACTAGAAAATAGCAAGTTTGTTCTCATGATTTAAATTTATGGCCTCTACGTAATAAAAAAGTGATTTTAACAATGTCCCAAATCTCATCCGTTTAATAAATTTACCTAAAAATGTTTGATATATGCCCTTGGCAGAAATCACATTCCACTCAAACCTTTTTAAGGTCCCTTTGATTCTTTCCTACAACCTTGAATGTGTGGCAAGTAAAATATTCATAAGGGTATTTGAGTTCCTCAAATGTTAGTTTGGACTACGATAGAACTGGGCTTCTTGACGAAAAGCATACGTAGCAGTTGGAAGTCAAGTAATTTGAGCATTAATCAATTAATTTTAGGATATTATAGTAATTGATACTTTTGAATATTTTTTTTATTTAGCAAATTTTCTAAAAAAGTGCTTTTATTGTTGTGATTTTAGCTTTCTGGTCAGAGAACTAGAATACCAGTGGAATTAAGTTTTCCCTCTGCCACAAAAAAGAGCCAGCAACTCACTAGCAGCCCATAGCTTCCACCAACAGCCCCTAGGCCTCAATTTTTCACATGTAACAAAAACAGACCACCCACCAGATAAAGACACTGGCAACCACCATAGCCAGCCAAGATAGCCGTCCAACCCTTACCCTGCATTACTAGCAGCTTCAACCTTCGAGCTAAGTTCATGTATGTCTTGCACACTCTGCTCTGTTTACGAACAAAAAACAGGAAGTTGGCTGCAGCATTGGTCAGAGTCGATTGACTAGAGAGCACAGATTGAATCAAACTTCCGCCATCCCATCATCTTAAAATTTTTGCTGCCCATTACTTAATATGACCTTGCCTTTTTACTTTAAACCTGAAATGCTGCTTTAATATACCAAACAAGTCCAAATAAATTACTCGTTCCAAAGCGTTACAAAATGGAAATTCTCCCATTCTTTTCCATTCAAATGGCATCATATATAGTTTAACTTGGCACTTTCGAAAATTGTCTTTGTTCTCTAACAAGATCTGCGCTCTGTTTAGGTTTAAGAAAATATTTTCATAAGGTGACTTTGTAGTTTATTTCACTTTCATAGTTTGTAAAATCAGATAGTGAATTCACTTTACACAATATGAGTTTCATCTCAAATAAATTTGTGCACTAGCATCGTCAGTGCCAAGAAAGAGACCTTGAGTCAAGGTTGCACTGAAGTTATAATCCTTTCAGTTTTTTACGATTGGTAAATCAGCTCCTATCCAACCACCAAAAATATGAGAAGACATGATCACCCATTTTTCACTGACCTAAAATAATGCTAGAATTGTAGAAGAAAGCAGAACGAAGCAAATAATGCCAAATGGAAACAAAACTACATATGTTGGTTCGCGGCTTAGGCACCCTTTTTGTTTTTTACTAACCCCTTCAAATTAGTGACTCGGGCACTTGTAAGATAAATAGGATCGAAGGAAGAGAATAAGGCAGAGATTGAAATTAGGAAAGTTGGTTAGTCAATGTTGTATTTAGTTCCGATCACTAGCTTATTATGTTTCTGTTATACGAGTTATGGTCTATAATTAAACGAATGGATGTTAGTTTATCTAGTATTAGTCTACTGTGGATGTAGTTTATTCTAATTTTTGGATTAGATGTGACTCCTTACATATAATCCAACGTCTTATTATGGTCGGTGCTCCAGTCATCTAATGACGTGGCATTTTGAATCCTGTGGTTAGATTATAATATTTTTAATTTGGTCAGTCGATGAATCGACGTGAAGCTTATGTCTATGAATTATTGGGTTTATTATTTTGTTTATGATTAATCTCACTAATTATTAATATCGGGACTTGGTACTGGGACATGATAGGGTAAAGTGGTATCAGAGAAGTCATAAGAAGAATGTCTTATTTGGTTTGAGGATCTAATTTGATTAATTATTTTGTGATAGAATTGAACGATGCCTTTAGGACAAGGAGGTAGTATTGGACCAAGCTTTCGCCCTGATCGGGAAGAAGAGCACTTAGATATTATGGCCAGGATGGCTGATGTGATGGAGCCTATGGCTCAAGGATCTCGGAACTCAATGTCACCAATGGTTAACCTAGTAGCAATTGCATACAATTGATTCACTAATGAGAGGGTGCCAAAATTTATGGGTGATTCGGACCCTACTAAAACTAAGATTTGGATATGATGGAACGAGAGGGTTTTCAAAATAATTCACTATGCAGAGGAGGACAAGGTTGTTTTTGCCATATATAAGCTGGAAGGAAAGGTGGGCTATTGGTGGTCAATGAAGAAGCGTGTCTTGGGATTAGAGAACAAGCAGATCTCTTGAGATATGTTTGTAGAAGTTTTTAAGGAAAAATATTTTCTGACGAGCCTGAGGGAACAGAAGGAGGATGAATTTTCCCGTTTGCAGCAAGGAAATTGAATAGTGGGAGAATCCCATAAGAGGTACAAGTCAATGGACAAGGGGAAGAAAGGAGCTGAACTCTAGGGTCGATTGGGCCCTCAACAAGCAAAGCTTGCGTGTCCTCGTTGTGGAAAGTCTAATACAGGACGGCCATGCTATAAGGTCTTGGGAGCATGCTTCAATTGCAGCCAATCTGGTCACATGATCAAGGACTGCCCACATTCCTTGTGGCAAACGGCGAGGAAGCCAAGTGTTTTGGAAAAATCTTTCGTGGTGATAGCCCAGGATACAGATGCATCGCCCATGGTGATGAAAGTTAAACTCATAATTTTTGAAACTTTAGCTCATGTGCTTTTGGATTCAGGGTTAACACATTCATTCTTAACTTCCAAGTTTGTTCGTTATTTATTATCATCCTCGAAGATTATGAATTTTTTTATTAATAGTGTCAACACTTATGGGATCATTTTTTGTCACAGATATTATGTACTCTAGGTACATTGTTTGGGTTAATGGGTTAGAGTTAATAGTAGATTTGATTTTGTTGGACATGCATGATTTTGATATAATTTTTGACACGAATTGGTTAATTAGTTATCATGCTAGCATAGATTGTTTTCATATGAGAGTCATTTTCCAATTTGGGATGTGAACCATTATATTTCTAAGGAGTAATGCAAAAATAATCTCCATATATGATTTCGACGTTGCATGCTTGCTATTTGATGAAGAGTGGATGTTAAGCCTATTTGACTTATGCTATCACAATTGGGAGTCAAGTGTGCTGATGAAGGATATACCGGTGATATGTGAATTTGATGGTGTTTTTCCTAAAAATCTTTGGGGACTGCCGCCAAACTGAGAGATTAAGTTTGAAATTGAGACCATAACTAGAACAACGCTTATATTAAAGGCTCGTTATAGAATGACACCATCAGAGTTTGAAGAATAGAAACAATAGTTGCAAGAGCTACTGGAGAAGGGTTTTATTTGCCCAATTGTATCCCTATGGGGTGTCCCGGTGTTGTTTGCAAAGAAGAAAATTGGGTCTATGCAGCTATATATAGACTATCGAAAGCTGAACAAGAATACTATCAAGAACAAGTACGCATTACCAATAATTAATGACTTATTTGACTAATTGCAAGGTGCCCAAGTATTTTCTAATATTAATCTTTGTTTGGGTTATCATCAATTGAGGATTAAGAAGGAAGATGTTGCAAAGACAACTTCCCGAACGAGGTATGTGTATTATGAGTTTTTGGTTATGCCTTTTGGATTAACTAAGGCTCCTATAACTTTTATGAATTTGATGGACCGGGTATTCCAACCCTATCTTGACAAGTTCGTGGTGGTATTTATTGATGATATATTGATATACTTAGAAGTTATGAAGAGCATGAATCACACCTAAGGATTACACTCCAAACACTTCAGGAAAGGAGTTTGTATGCCAAGTTGAAGAAGTGTGAGTTTTGGCATGAGAAGATCAAATTTTTGGGTCATGCCATTTCAAAATGAGGCATTTCGTTCGATCCTAAGAAGGTTAAAGCAGCGATTAATGAGAACCGGCCATCAAGGAGGATGGAAGTTAGAAGTTTTTTTTAGAAATGACGGATTATTATCGAAGATTTATGGAGAACTTTTCTAGAAATGTTATGCCATTAACTTGATTGACATGGAAGGAAGTCAAATTTAATTTGACGGATGATTGTGAAAGGAGTTTCCAGGAATTAAAAGACCATTTAACGACAGCCCCGATTTTGATGATTCCCAAAAGATTTTGAGGATTTGTGGTCTATTGTGATGAATCTAGGACTAGACTAGGGTGTGTCCTAATGCAGTATGGAAATGTGATTGCGTATGAATCACGGCAATTGAAGACGTACGAAGGAATTATCCAACGATGATTTAGAATTGGCAGCAGTGATCTTTACGCTGAAAATTTGGATATATTATCTTTACTGAGAGAAATTTTTAGTGTACTCTGACTACGTGAGTCTCAAGTATTTATTTTTTCAAAAACATTTGAACATGAGACAGAGAAAATAGATGGACTTCTTGAAAAATTATGATTGTAAAATTCAGTACCAACTGGAAAAGACTAACGTAATAGCGAATGCCTTAAGTCGTCAGACGACAAACTTAATGGCTCGTTTGAGGATTAAGGAAATGGAGATAATAGACTGTATAAAGCAATGTGACATTAAAAGACACTACCAAGGTACTCGAATAAATTTTCAAGTGTAACTCAAGATTCTGGATAGAATTAGGGGAGCTCAAATGGACGATCAATTCTTGGTGGATATCACCGGTGATTTGAACAAGGAATCAAGGGCGGATTTAGTATATGGGCCAATGAAATCTTGAAGTTTTAGGAACAGATATGTATGTCGGATATTGGAGAATTAAAAGAAATCATGAATGAGGCTCATTGATCAAAGTATATTATTTATTCAAGAATTAACAAAATGTATCAAAACTTGAAAAAAATATTTTGGTGGCATAACGTGAAAAGAGAAATTATGACCTATGTTGGAAGGTGGTTGATATGTCAACAATTGAAGGCCGATCATAAGAAATCACCCAACTTATTGCAACCTATGCCAACTCCTAGCTGAAAATGAGAGGACATAACAATGGATTTTGTGATGGGCTTGTCAAGAATGTCGAGGAATCACAATACTATTTGGGTAATTGTAGATTGACTTACTAAGTCAGCTTATTTCTTTGCCATTCGAATGACACTTTCTAGAGATCGCTTAGCCAAATTGCACATTAATATGGTCATTAGATTGCACAGTGTGCCACATTTTATGGTATTAGATCAAAACCCAAGATTTGTCTTAAAATTTTGAAAAAGCTTGCATCAAGAATTGGGAACTAATTTGAAATTTAATACGGCCTATCATTCTCAAATGGATAGGCAATCGCAGCGAACAATTCAAATTTTAAAGGCTATCTTAAAAACTTTGATTTTGGAAATAAAAGGAAATTGAGCGATTATCTATCATTAGCCGAATTTGCGTTCAACAATAACTGTCAAGCAACTATCGGTATGGCCTCGTTTGAAGCCTTATATAGAATAAAATACTGTTCCCCGATTTATTGGGAGGAGACCACAGATAGGAGACTTTTGAGACCAGAGGTCATTCAAGAGACGTTTAACAAGGTTCGTTTGATCCATGAATAGTTAAAGGTTGCCCAAAGTTGACAGAAAAGTTATGTTGATCAAAGGATATTAAAGTTGAGTTTCAATGTTGGAGGCTATGTATTTTTAAAGATACCTCCATTAAAGAGAATTTCTAGATTTGGGATTAAAGGGAAATTGAATTAGAAATTTATTAGATAATTCAAAATTCTAGAGAAAATCGGTAAAGTAGCTTATAGATTGGCTCTACCATTGAACCTATGAGAGGTTTACAATGTGTTCTATGTGTCAACGCTTTGGAAGTATCTTCCTGACCCATCACACAATATTGAATACAAACCGTAGAGGATAAATGAAGATGTGACGTACAATGAGAAACCGGTTTAGATTTTGGATAGAAGAGATCAAGTGCTTTGGACGAAGGTAGTTCCGTCTGTCAAGGTTTTCTGAAGAAACTGCTCGTATGAAGAAGCGACATAAGAAAGAAAAGATGAGATCTGGGAGTACCCGCACTTATTTCTTTAATAAGATACATGAAAATTTGAGGACGAAATTTTTATGAGGGTAGAAATATAAGCTTCAAGTTCGAATTTTATTTTAATTATGATTAAATAAGTTGAGACAATTAAAGTTCATGTCAAATGAGAAAGAAAATTAGGTCAAAAGTCAATTTTGGATTGGGTTTCTGTAAGTTGATGGATGCCTGATCAGCGCCCGACACGTGCCTATGCGTGTTCTAGGTAGGGAGTTTGCGCCTAACTATTATCAAAGTAGAACTCGAGCGTGCTTTCCAGATTAGCCCGCGCTCTATGCACGCCTAAGGAAAGCTCGAGCGCATTGAGGCAAAATGCCAGCGCTTGATACGTGTCTGAGGTAGTGTTAATGCATCACCATGTTTAGCAGTGGCATCCAACGTGCGCTTGAGCACCACTCTACTATATATATCATATCTGGCTGATTTACGATCATTTTTTGCCAGATTTTGAGAGATGAGAGAGGAGAAGAGAAGAAAGAGAAAAAGAGGAAGCTAGAGAAGCCCAATTAGAGAAAATCCAAGCAAGATTTTTGGTAATTTGGAGTGCATCTCAAGCCTTCCTTTCTTTTGTTACTAATTTCTTCCATTTCCTTAAGCATATCTTATTCAAAATACTCATACGTAAACATGTTTTCGTAAATAAGATAATGGTACTTCATATATATGAATTCCCACTCCCATTCTATATATTTTTATAAAAATCATGTTCTTAGTTCATATACTTTGGATTATTAAGTTAATTTTGTGTAATTTTCTTGCATACATGTATTGAATTGATAGTTATATGACTCTTGTAAGTTTTAATTTCATATTTAATGTTATTGTATGCTTAAAATCACTAAGTTTATATCTTGCATGTTCTGAAAATTTAATAGTTTGCCCCTGGATGCATGTTATTTCAAATGAAATGTTGAAATCTAAAAATGCTATTGATTTTTCTACCAGTTGGTTTGAAAAACTTATAATGTAGCTTTTATATGTTCAAAAACTTGCATATTTAAATTTTTATAAAATTTTTATGTATTGCATGATAATTATTTAAAATGATTATGAAAAAACCTTTACAATTTGTTAAAAACTAAGAATATTTTCTTTGGATTGAGAAAATGTAAAAATTAAGTGAAAATATTTAGAGTTTTCATATGTTTAAATATCATACCATTGCAATAAGTTCGGCGGGTGGTATATTATGATATGCATTAATATATTGTAGTGGTAATCAAGGTTCAAACCCATCATCCGTAGGTGAAAGTGGCATTCGGCGTCCTTTATAGGGTCATATGTACAACGACCCATCCATGAGTCTTAAATAGTACCTTAAGGTTTTTGGTTGTGTAGAATCAAATATAACCCGGGCTTTAATTATTCGCTCTTTTAGTCGGTATGGCCCTATTGGCCATTGGTACCTAAAAATTTGAATAATTAAGCATAGATTTTACGGCACAAATTGAATAATAACATAAAAAAAAAACTTAAAAAGCTGTGTACATTGTCATGAAAAATTCATAGCATTTTATTAAATTTGATTCATTACTCCTTCCGGCATGTTTGATGAAAATTATATGTTTAATTATGAAATTATATACTTTACTAAGCTCTCGATTCGCTTTTATTTTTGTTTTTCACTAATCCCTTTAGATTAACGACTAAGACACTCGTAAGATGAGTAGAATCGAAGGAAGAGATTAAGGCTGAGATTAGAATTATGAATGTTGATTCTTTATTGTTGTATTTAGTTTTGATTAGTAGCTTATTATATTTCTGTTATTTGAGCTATGGTCCATAATTAAACGAATGGATGTTAGATTACCTAGTATCAGTCTATTGTAGATGTAGTTCACTCTGATTTTTGGATTAGGATAACGCTTTACGTATGATCCAATGTCTTATTATGATTAATATTCCAGGCACCTGATGACGTGGCATTTTGGGCTGTGGTCATGTTATAATATTTTCAGTTTAGTCGGTCGATGTATCGATATAAAGCTCACGTCCATAGATTATTGGATTTATTATTTTGTTTATGATTAATCACGCTAATTATTAATATTAGGGTCGAGTATAAGGACGTGACAATCTTTCATCATTCTTCCAATACAGCATACAATTAGTCAAACATGCATCTATATTTCTATAAGATAGTCCAAGAACTTGAATAATCTTCTTTGTTTCACAATATGAATTTACCATATTTGAAATTTCTGGAAGTAGTTCTTCCTTCAAAAATTGCAATAGGACTGTTAATGTTAGATGACTCACTATTCACCGACCATTACTCTTAACATGTGACAACTTTAGCACTTCAAATAGTCATGAGTTGTTAAGAAATAATGAAAATTGTAAGTAAACTTCGACTAAGTTGAGAGAACAAATTTCTTCTATATTACTGATAATTTTCAGTTAGTTGAACTCTACACATGTACAAGTACATATATATAGATCCTAGTTAATTTCAACTACTGATTAGAAACTAACTATATCTAATCCAAACCATGTAACAAACTAACTAGAATATGTCAGTTTACGGACACTAAACTAACATACATTGGTATGAGAGTGTTTTCAATGTGTTCCAGTATTAATTAGCACATGTTCCATCTCGAATAGTGTCTCAAATGCAGCATTGGAAGCATAATCAACTAATCCTTCTGCAAGAACATTAACCAATCATCTTATACTATATGTTGCACATGGATTGCCAACTTGACTAATCAAACCCCCCCCCCCCCCCCGCGGCGAAGCTTAATATTAATCTGCCAGTACCAGTGTGAAAGATGACAAGAAATAAAACAGAAGGACAATATGCCAAGCTCTACTGACATAAAGTCATTTGTCTCGCTATATTGCGATTCTCCTAATCTTTTTTCATGATGATACCAAGAGATATCAATAGGCATTTTCCACTGCTATCGATTATTCTGAACCAGTTTAGGAGTTTTCAAGTATATATTCATATACTTGAAACATGAAATATCATCTGTTCCTCCTAACTCTCTGTGTGCATAGCTGAATAATTTTTCAACATCAAAGCATATATTCTTTCTTAAGGAAATCATCAACAAGATTCATCCCATCCTTATTAGGAGCCACATATTAGAATGTCTATACAATGTCTAAGCAATTAGCTGTGAGAAGCCTACACATAATATCAGAATGAATGAACGATCATTAGATCAAATGTGACAACTGATGAACCAAATTGATAAATGAAGATGAAGCAATGCTATTAGAATGCCAACATAGCATGCAGCCATTGTATATATTGTACATGAAAAGAGTCAAAACCTATATATGCCCTGTTATGACTTAAACTGAGAAATATTTCAGTGCACATTAAACATATATGTGATGTCATCGTGGCTCATAATTATTGTTGTTCTTCTTCATTCATTTTTTAGAATGATTTTTTTTACCACACATTGTTTATAGACTCAATATGACAAAAAAATATGGATATGCACAATGATTCTAAAACTCTCATGATTGTACTAATGATTACAGATTTATTGTATCCAAACTCCAATAATTTTTTTCCCTAATAACAGCCATGAAAGCATTTGATTAAGCACAAGAAAAATAGCATATGGATTTAGATTACAGAAGCCCCATTGTCACTCTCGTGATCCAAAATCAAAACAGTTCTTGTGGCATAGCACGTTAGCTAGGGAGATGTAATAGTAGACCCCTTATTGTAATTGTTTAAGAAAAAATTGATAATATGCATATTGGATGGTCAGTTATATGTGTATCTCTCTCTTTCTCTCTCTCTCTCTATATATATATATTTATTTGTTTATTTATTGAGAAATTCGACGATTATTGTTCCATAACTCTCTCATAACACAAACTAAGTAGGAGAACCGCAACTAACTAGCAAATGATGCAACCAACTAGAAAGAGCAGAAATCTATCACCAAAAAGAGAAGATTTCAGAAATTTCTTTAAAATTTATGATAATGGTGAATGTTAAGATTGATAAAATGAAAATGGCATTTTGAGGAAAATCAAGAATCGAAGGCGTTGTAAAGGCAAAAAATAGACCGATTGTGAAACATACCGTAGATGATAGACGGATGAAGATGTCGAGTCCAGGCACAATAATACCCGTAAAACGATTGCGTAACCGATCCAGAATCCCCGAGAAATGAAATCGCGATGACAAAAGGCGGCGATAGCAGAATGCTCTGAAGTGTGTTTTGGCTATCGACCGCCCAGAAAGATATTTCGGCTGATTCAGGTGAGCGAAGAGGGTCACAGATAGCAAGTTGCTGGGTTTATGGTAAGGTTTTCCGCCAAACAACATCGTTTTGACTTGAAACGACGCGTTTTTCGACGGTAAGCTTTGACAATAGATGATGTCAATTTGAAGGAAAACGACGCGTTTTTTTTGTAAATTGACCGACCTATTCTTTTGAGAAGAAGTTTGATTTCAAACCTATACCAAGTAATATGCATCCGATAATTCATGTCTCTAGGTCAGGTGTTGCTCGGCACATTGAATTATCTATGTGGTTAATTTATAAATTTTAAGTGCCTTTTAATATAAAAAAATTTGACAAAAAATTTAGAAATTTTAGTGTATTTGTCAATTGAAACATATGATTTGAAGATCCTTTATTTTCAAAATTAGAGATTATTCAACACACCCTTTTTTTCATAATTGTGGTTGGAAAATTCACTTTGAGCATCCATTTCATCGAGTTTGAAGTTCTTATGACATAAAGACGTCAACAATGAAGTTTTTATAGATTCATATATAGCTATGAGTTTTTTTTATAAAACAAAAAGGAAATTCTATTTCAAATTTCTTCTACTCCAAGCTCATGAATCTTCCCAATTCCCTAGTCTTTTCCCAATTCCCTAGTCTTTTCCCAATCTCTTTTTGTAATGTATAACTATTTTTATGAAATGAAATAGCTCCTTTTATTTTTGCCTAATCTCCTTTTATAATATACAGAACTAAACATCTTCAATTTGTAGGATAATACTTTTCTTTCACAAAGGACTCGTACAGTAAACTTCCCGCAAGTAATCGTTTGCTATCGCTACATTGTTTCTAATAACATTTTTTGTCCTCATTTAAATATGCTTCTAATTTTCACAATGGGTGTGAGATAAGATTCCAAACATCTTGTTTCCAAGGTGATTTGATCTTTTGTATATAGCCATCAACTAGTTTTATCGTGTTTCACATTATCAATCAAATGGCTACTTTTCATCATCCAAATAGAGTGAGAGCTAATGAAGAGGAGAAATGCAAAACTGCCTACCACTGCCGTGCTTTGGGACAAGAATTTGATTTTATTCAGCTGAATGCTAAGATCAAATGACTCTAGGAAGGTGACCAATATACCAAGTTCTTATATTTAGTTGTAGGGAATTGTAACCTTAATAGAATCTTTTCCTTGGTTAAAGAGGATGGCACACTTACTAGCAGTTCGAGTAAGGTCCAACAATTGATAGTTGCACACTTTATGTGAATTTCGGGGACAGGTCGTGCTGTTACTCCCTTTGACAAGGAAAGACTTCTCCTGTTCATCCCGTAGACTATTCCTGATAAATTTTAAGAGTCTCTTTGCTACTCGGTGAGTGATGAGGAGGTTCGGCAATCTTTATTCTCCATAGGGGGATTGAAAAGCACCCAGTCCTGTTGGGTTCTCATTGAAATTTTTTAAAGAGGCATGACACATTGTGGGTCATTCAATTATTGAGGCGGTCCAGGATTCATTTTAGCATGGGAAGCTCCTCAAACAAATTAATGCTACCATTATTAGTTTGATTATAAAGGTGATGTTCCCCTCTAAGGTATCTGACTTTAGGCATATTTCATACTGCTATAACAACTCGAGTTTGAGTCCTCGAACTCGACCCGGATCGTCCAAGTAAAAAAATTTTAAATCATCTAAAATTGTAATTTTTCATCATAAATTATAACATCAAACAATTTAAATACACTCAAAATCATCGCATCACTTATATTTATGACACCATAAATGATCATCATAATTGTATTATTAAATANGTATGGGAGAGTTCTTGGGATGATGAAATATACTCTAATCATATTTGCTGAAATTGTTAGGAGGTAACTGCAATAGAATTTGATGAAGATGGGGGGTGGGGGGATCCTGATGGCTGTTGGAAGTAGTGCAGGAATGGTATGATATCGTGATGATATTAACACCCTGAGATATCATGTGCATTTAAATCTTTTTGCTATAGTTTGTGTGTGAAAATATCGGCTTATCATTTTTATTGGATACTCAAGTCCTGCTCTATGATCTATGTTTTTCTAGTCCTATCAAAGTCGAGGATCATATGTTATCCTGATGGTTTGAATTGCTTCTCTGAAAAAATAGTTCTCAAACTTACTACATATCTATCTCAGCGTTGCTTATCTCTAATCTTATCAATTTTGACAGGTATGGAAGTGCGATATTGGATATTAAGTGGCATCACAGTCTGAATTCTGAGCGCTCAAAATTGATTACTACTGATAATCATATTGTTAGGATTTGGGATCCGGATACCGTAAATTATTCTTAATGAAATCTCAAATCCTGAGTCGGGAAAAGAATAAAATTTTATTTTCCAGGAGCCACAAGTTATCTTAATTTGCATGCATGCTTCTGGTTTCATTGCTAGGTGGTGAATTTTCTTTTGGTTATCATCGAGTTCAAATAATGGTTGAGGAATTAAAAGTAACCTGTTAGTGAACTGCCCATTTACCTGGGATTTATTCTCATTATTTCCCCCCACATCTTGTGTAAGAAAGAAGAAAAACTCAAGTGACAATCAGGCTTTTGAAATAATTCAAACCTGGACACATGCATATGAATTTGAGTTTAGACATCTAAAGTCAAAAACATGTATGGGTACATATGTGCTATGTGCCTATATCTGCCTCAAAGAGTTGGCATATCGCCATAATAGAATAGCCATAAGAGTCATACCTGTTGTTTTTAAAAAGACAAATGATACACATCAGTCTGATGTGCACGCCACACTCCAAAGCTAAGAAAATTGGAAGGAATTGAAATGAAAATTTTATATTTGCTTCTGCTGGTTGAAATTGTCCTCCTTTGTTATATGCTAAAGTTGTGACCTAATTTTTTGTTCTGAGTTACTATTATTATCTGATTGCCTTTGAATTTAAATTTTGTTTGCTTTAATTGCTGAAATAACATTCCTCGTTGAAGAATTTATTAAGCTGTACTTTATGTTGAATATTTTTGGCTACGCAAAATTTACCACCCCACCCATAGTTTGTGAACCTTGTGCATTGGAATACTTATTTCCTTTGGAACATTCCCAAAGTAGAAAGTAGAAGGATCAGAACTTATATTTCCTCGCTTCAAGGCCTAGAATGGGGAATTGTATCTACACTTCACTTTTCCTGTTCATCCAAGTTTTGTTATCTTTGGTGTCTGTTTGGGTCCTGAAGAATTGCTATTGATGTTGATTGTTTGTGCTGTAGTAGCATCATGTGTGATTCATTGTTATGCAAGTTTAGTTATCTCTTTGAACTTAATTGATTGTTTTACTTATAATTGACTGGAGCATAGAGAGAGCGGGCTTGATGGATCCTATGTTGCAGCAGCGGGAGGAGATGGCACGTATGCTCGCAATGGTCAAAATAAGCATTAACAAGACGGGTAAATGTGTTGGGCCGAGCATGTTGAAGCGCTTCTTTGATGCACTCTGGATTTGGTTGAAGAACGCCTTCCAACAAGAGCTGCTGCTGATAGTTTTGGTCATCATTCTGCCAATGCTCCACTACTTGAATTTTTGACTGTATGTCTTTATAGGAATTGGTCTGGACTGCACGCTTGTACTCGCTGGTGAGAATGACAGTGGGCCAATGCTGAGCACTTGATATTGGGGTCCCATCTGCTGAATTTCCTGGTATGTTTACAGAGTTCATTGAAGGAATTAGGAAATTAACATCACATTAGATCTGCTAACAAGGAAACACACTGTTTTTTTGTTCTAGTGTGCATATAAAGGGGCAGGCAGCATACACTTACCCTCCAGCCGGGCGGCCTGATTTTCTGCAGTGGCAAAGGATGATGATGGCGGTGATCTCAGCGTGAAGCAACGGAACATCTCCAGCAATTACTATCTACTTTGTTGCTTTAAATCACCGTCACCGTGTCGGGCATCATCATTGGCAAACATAAGGATCATTGTTTCGCCACAAATGCATTGTAACGATCATGGTCCACGTGGCGTCTACTAGTTAATCTATGGTCTACTAGGATGAAAATTATCTCTGCGATTCCCAGCGATAAAAATTGTGGAAAAGGTATGGATGTAAACCTCTGATCTTCGGATGCATTCAGTCTCCAGCTCAGTCTACAAGTTGAAAATTCTGGAAGTATTAGGCATTCACCAATTATGTCAGATGTTGACAAGACTGCATCAGTACAACAAGCTGGACAAGAAGTTCCATTTACCCGTGAACAATAAGTAAACATCTTTCCGACCATAAATCACATAAAAAACCCAACTCACATAAAGCCATGCGGAGCAATTTCCATAAAAATTGACAGCCTAGTGCACCAGGTATTAGAAAACACAATCTTTTTATTTTATAAATATTGTATTGTGATTATTGTATTTTAGGGTAGTATTTTGGGATATTGTATATTGATATTGTCTGTAATATTATATTTTAGGATATTGTATATTGAGTACAATATTAAATTTTGGGATAGTGTATATTGTATTTTAGGGTTTGCTTTGTATTATATATTGGTTCTCCCTCGAACAGTGCTCGGTGTGTGATGTAACATAAAGCTAAAGCAATAAAGATGTTTCAAAGGCTTCGCCTTTTTTCCATCTGTGCAATTAATTCTCACCAGTTTCCATCGTCCTCTTCCTCCTCTCTTCTTATTCTTCACTCTACTTTCAGTTTCTTACATGGTATCAAAGATTATGGAGCCACACCGAAATACTTTAGACAATATGTCAAATACCGACAATTGAACTTTCGATTCCACCCAAAATCTCTTGCACTTTCAAAACTTTTTCGATCCTACAAATCCTTTCTGACTGGAGGCCAGTGATAGTCCGGCCGTTATCTTGGTTGCTAATTTGCTGACGGTAGACAACTATTCTATTTGGTCCAAGATCATGCATCATGCTTTGAGGGCTAAAAACAAACTCCAGTTTATTGATGGTACTGTTCCTAAACCCATTGACTCCAGTAATCCCTTTTTTAAAGCTTAGGGACAATGCAATGACATGGTGGTATTCTGGATATAGAACTCCTTCAACCCATCCATCAAATCTAGTGTTATTTTTGTTAATGATGCTTTCAAAATCTAAAAGGAATTGTGTGACCGTTTCACTTAGCAAAATGGGCCATGCATTTTCCAACTAAAAAAAATCCCTGGCAGGTCTCTTGTAAGAACAAGATTCGGTAAGTTTATATTATGATAAACTAAAAACGATCTGGAATGAACTCTTCATATATGACCCTCTCCCAAATTGACTGTGGCGAATTAGAAGTGCTCATCGAGCGCTACCAGAAGGATTGTGTTTTACAATTTTTAATAGGTTTAAATTATTCTTATTCAAATGTTCGAGATCAGATTATGTTGATGGATCTCCTTCCATCTGTTAATAAAGTTTTCTCTATTATTCAACAGCAAGAAAGACAACATCAAATGTTGTTCACTGTCCACCCTTTAGAAACGATGGCTTTACGGGTTATTAGTAATACTAAAAAACCCATGAAAAACAATCATATGCCAAAGAAAGATAGGCCATTTTGTGTTTATTGTCGTATTCCAAGATGCACTTTATAGAAATGTTTTAAAGTTGGGAATGCTGAGATGCCTATATGTATTTATTATAATAAACCTGGACATGTTATTGATAAGTGTTATCAGCTTCACGGTTTTGCTCCCAATCACAAGCTGTATGATAAGTCTGGGACTACAGCTCTTTTGGCTAACCATTTGAGCTTCACCACCATTTCTGACCACGAGGCTAATGAGGATAACAAAGTTGCATTGACCAAAGTATAATTCAAGTAACTTATGAATCTGATTCAATTCAAAGACCTAGCTGCGCCTTCTCAAACAACCAAACAAATTTCGTCTCTTTTTTATCCCATTAGTGATCAATCAAAAGTGGCTAACATGACTGGTACTGATTTTTACTTTGTTCATTCTACTTATAATAAAAAGGATATCTAGTACAGATCATATGATCTGTGACCCATCCTTATATCTTCATAAGAAGATAGCTATATCTAGTTCTGTTAAACTTTCTGATGGAAGTAAAGCTCCTGTTTCCCTTATTGGAGTTTTTAAACTGACCAACAAAATAACACCATAAAATATTTTATGTATTCCCTCTTTCACATTTAATTTGATTTTTGTGAAGCACCTTACTGATGCTCTCGGTTGCTGTATGTTTTTCTTCTCTGACATTTGCTTGATTCAGGACTTTACCTCCTGGACAACAATTGGAATGGGTGAAGAGAAAAATGGTTTATATTATCTGATGAATAATGAAGTTCATCCCAACACCTTGGCTGGCCTTCTCGCCAAATTTTCCAATCACATCGTAAAGCCCTCTACTAATTTTGTTTCATTATCAGTTGACCTTTGGCATTACAGATTATGTCGCATTTTACATCTAGGATAAAACTGATACATGATCCTCTTGTAAAAGGAGTATTGCATTCTATTAATGATAATTTATATTCTATTTGTCACATGATTAAGCAACGTCACCTTCCCTTTACTCCCAGCACCTATAGGTCACACACCTTATTTGCTGTGGTGTATTGTGACTTCTGAGAACCCTTCTCAAAAATATCTTATGACAGATATAAATATTTATTGACTATCATTGACGATTTTTCAAGAAGTATTTGGATTTATCTTCAGAAACAAAAATCTGTCATAAAATTGTGCTTAGAAACTTTTTACAATCTTGTTGTGACACAATTTAATGTCAACATTAAAGTTATTCGTACTGATATTGGATGTGAATTTTGTCTGGGAGATTTCTACAGTAAAAGAGGTGTTATCCATCAACGCAGTTGCGTGAAAACTCCACAACAAAATGGTGTTGTTAAATGCAAATACCAATATTTATTAAATGTAGATAGAGCAATTAGATTTTAATTGGGACTTCCCTTAAAGTTCTGCAGTGATTGTATTCTTACTGCTGCCTATATTATAAATAGAAGTTTCACTCAATTGCTGGACAATAAGACTCCATATGAAATTTTATTTGGAGTCAAATCAAATTTTGATAATTTTTGAATATTTGGTTTATGTTTTACTTCCACCCTTTCTCATGAGTGGAAGAAATTTGATTTCAAAAATATGAACTTATATATTTTTAGGCTATCCTTTTGGTATTAAAGGATATAAATTATTTGATTTGCATAGCAATGTCACATTTTATTCCAGGGATATTATTTTTCATGAGAATATTTTTTCCTTCCAAAAAAATGATATTGAAACTGCTCCTAATGTTCAACCTGATGCAATGCCTCCTACAATGACAAATAACGATCATCTTTTCCTAAATCAACAATCATCTTCTATCCCTGATTTAGTTGTTAATCCAGTCAGTATTCCTATAATAGATGGAGATCCACCAACCGCTGAACTTCACAATAATGAAGAGCAATCCAATTCACCCTTAGTCCATGGCCAACTGAAAAATAATCAGGAACCTTTGAGTAGCAACCCATAACCGAGTATGCCTACTAATCCTATCACAAATATTCACTCTCTAGTAAAAAGATAACACTCCTGTTCGCAGAACCACTAGAGTTATGAAAGCTCCTCAACATTTAAAAGATTTTTATTGTCATCACGCATCTCAAACTACACCTATTCAATCAACAGCACAAATTGTTCCAAGTAAACCTTATCCCCTCAAAAATTACATATCATATCAAAAATTATCCCCAACTTATAGTTCCTTTTCATCCTCTATCTCATCTCAAGCTGAACTATAAATTTATACTCAAGCTATTTGTGATCCCAGTTGGCACAAAGCCATAAAAGATGAGTTGAATGCTTTAAAATTCAATAAAACCTGAATTATTACTAATTTACCTCCATGAAAGAATGTTATTGGATATTGATATGTCTTCAAATTGAAACTCAACAGTGATGTAAGCATTGAAAGTTACAAATGTCGATTAGTGGTAGAAGAATACACAACAGGAAGGGGTGGACTACCACGAAACTTTTTCTCAAGTTGCTAAATTTACAACTATACGATACCTCTTAGTTATAGCTGCTATAAAATAATGGCACTTGTATCATTTTAATGTCAATAACACATTTTTAAATGAAATTTTAAATGAAAAAATTTATATGCGACCACCTTCCGGCTACACTAAAGGAAAATCTCATTAGGTATGTAAGTTATTAAAAAGCATAAATGGCCTTAAATAAGCTTCTAAATAATGGTATTCAAAACTGTCTAATTCTCTTGTTGCTTTTGGCTTCGTTCAATCCAAGGCCGATTACAGTTTGTTCACTAATTAAGATGATAAATCGTTTACAGTTCTTCTTGTATATGTTGATGATATCATTGTTGCCAGTAATTGCTTAGATTCAATTGCCTCCATCAAATCTTTTTTAAATCAGGCTTTCAAGAGTAAAGACTTGGGTATTTTATGGTATTTTTTTGGCATAGAAGTTGCCCGATTGCCAAAAGGTATACACATTTGTCAAATAAAATACACCATTGACATTTTGGCCGATTCTGACACCATTGGTACTAAATATCTTAAACTACCAATGAACCAAAACTTGAGATTAAGAAAGCAAACCGGAGTAGTCCGAGAAGAGCCGAGTATATATAGAAGACTCATTGGGCGACTTCTTTATCTTACCGTCACAATACCGAATATAGCTTATGCAGTACAAATTTTAAGTCAATTTTTGAATCAGCCTACCTCGAGTCATATGAATGCTACCTATCAAATTTTGTGATATGTAAAACTAAATACTAGACAAGGCATATTGTTTTCTTCTATCTCTAACATTCAGCTAAGAATTTTTTGTGATGCAGATTGGGCTTCCTGTCCGGACACACGCAAATTCATTACTGGTTATTGTGTTTTTATTGAAAATTCTCTTATTTCATGGAAATGTAAGAAATAGTCAATGGTCTCTCGCTCCTCTACAGATGTAGAATATAGATTAATGGTTACAACTTGTTGTGAATTATCTTGGGTACGTTATATTTTAAATGATTTGCAGGTTTTTGATCCCCATGTAGCGTCTCTGTATTGTGACAATCAAGCAGCCCTTCACATTGTAGCAAATTCCGTTTTTTATAAACGCACTAAACATATCGAATTGGATTGTCATCTTATTCATAATAAAATTTAAGAATGGAGCATTCACGCATATCATATCACCACTCATAATCAGCTGGCGGTTATATTCACCAAGATTTTATCCTCACATTGTCTAAATTCTCATCTGTCCAAGATGGACATTATCAATATATATACTCCATCTTGTAGGGGCGTATTAGAAAATGCATAATCTTTTTATTTTATAAATATTGTATTAGGATTATTGTATTTTAGGTTAGTTGTATTTTGGGATATTATATATTGATATTGTCTGCAATATTATTTTTTAGGATATTGTATATTGAGTACAATATTAAATTTTAGGATAGTGTATATTGCATTTTAGGGTTTGCTTTGTATTATATATTGGTTCTCCCTTAGGCAGTGCTCGATATGTGATGTAACATAAAGCTAAAGCAATAAAAACGTTTCAAAGGCTTTGCCATCTTCCCATCTGTGCAATTAATTCTCACCCGTTTCCATCGTCCTCTTCCTCCTCTCTTCCTCTTCTTCACTCTACTTTCAGTTTCTTACACCAGGCTTCCCTGCATTGGACTATAGAAAGGGTTAAATGAGCGATGCCGCTAGAAAATAGAAAGGTTGTTCTCATGATTTAAATTTATGGCCTATACAATATCCTTTCAATAAATTTACCTAAAAATATTTGATATATGCCCTTGGCAGAAATCACATT
>JAODPA010082467.1:0-26042 GCA_025585075.1 Nepenthes mirabilis | reverse complement strand
TTTGAACACCCAGCAACTCGTGAAGTGTGCGTTAGTTCTAAATCAAAATTTGTATTATACAAAATAAAATAAAACATAAATGTATACTTATACAAGGATAAAATTTGTATATACGTGTATATGTGAGTCCGATTTGGCTGAGATACGTTAAATTCAAACGAACATCAATTGTAAAATTTCGAATTTTACCCAAGCCTAAATCTAAATCAGATTATAACAAGCAAAATCTGGCTAATTCATGTTGAATTATATTTCTTTGTGTCGATTTTTTTTATTTTTTTGGATATTCCTGATTGAGATGGAGAAATTTTTTGATCCCAATGTCCGGTGGCTTGCGAGTTATTAAAATGATGTTGCTGACAGATAGGATATAGAGTAGGAGACGGAGGAGGAGGAGGATGAGCCTCGTTCATTCATGTTTCCTTGATTCTGAGGCTGAAGGGAACATGAATAACCCTAAACTGAGAGTCCGTATGTAATCTGATTCTCATTCTTCACAACAATTCCAAGTTGCCACAGTTAGGGAAGGAAGAGCTCTGCTTTGATTTTGAATTGGATGCATTCAGAAAAGGTGTCGTAGGATCATTACCTTTCAAGTCTATGAACGAATTGCAGTTCCTATGGCAAAATGTTGTTCATATTAGATTAATGGGGACTTGGTAGATAGAGAGATGATCAGAAGAAGCATAGTTGGTTCCTGCAGTCGGTGAGCCGATAAAAAGAGGGAGCGGTTGGAATCTTCTCTTTCTTATGTTTTTGTACTTTGAATGGTTAGAATTTTATTTTAATTGCTGCATATTTCGAATTTGGATGATAATTCCGATCAAGTCATGACGGTCAATCAAATCTTTTTATTAGAATGTTATATAATATAATATCAAATGAAAGATCAAAGGATACAAGTCATTACACCTCAGAATATCATTCGACGATCAAATTTGTAATATTTTTTGAAAAATAAAAAAGTAGCTAAGGAAAATGAGGATGAGAGAGCGGTAGATAGAGGATTAACTTTATAACTTGTGGAGCTTTAAGTTACAAGAAGGTTAGAGCTTTATATTTATTTTTCTGATTCCCCTCTTTTGTTTTTAGGAAAAATGACGTATTTATAACCTTATTGTCAATCAGTGGTAATTCCCTAAAAGAAAATGGCTATTCATCATCAGAGTGATTCCTCTTCCTATGAACTAAATAGTTCAACAGTTTAATATACTCTGAATTCGATTCATGTCTGTTAAATATATTAACTTCCTACTTGATTTAATTGGTCAGTTAAGGTAACCCTTTAACTCAATTAACCGTTCAGCAAGATTAACTGTTTGGTTTAATTGTCTATTTGGCCATTCAGAACTTTGGTTCTTTGGTATACTCAGCAGTCTTGTCACTCAACTATTTAGTAATTTAGTTGTTTGGTCAGACTCTTTTTTGACTTGGGCTCAACAACTCAATTGATTCATACATCTTCATGGATTTATTATTTGTGAGCTCCATATATCAATCGGCCGGGTTCGTTATTGTCACGTCCTAAAACTTGACCTCGACATTAACGGAATTAATCCATCATTATCTTAATTACTCATATTCTTAGGTTGATCAGTAATCCCAAATCAACATTGGACGTGAATTATAAGTTGATAATAACAACCGACCCAAATATACAATAACTAATCGAAATATAAGATTCGAAATTGCCACATCTGAAAGTGGCTTTGCATACTGATTACGACATGATGTCAAATTATATGTGAGAAGATACGTCTAAACAAATTGAAGAAACAACAACCACGATTAACTACTACTGGACAATTCAACATCCCACTACACTGTTGACCATAACTTCACAATAGCTAAATTAATACAAAATTGTTCAACTGATATAAAAGTAAATGTTCTAAAACGACTGTTTGAGACAATTACAATATCTAAATTGTCCACATTCCTAATTTTATTGTCATTGAACAGCTCTTCCATCCATCCTGCCTTCCTGCAAGTGTCCAAGCCCACTAATCTGAAGGAGTTAGTGAAAACAAAAGTAAGAATGAATCGAAAAGTTAACAAGGCATATAATAGCATAATCGAACATCCAATTTATCTCAAAACTGCTGAAAAGAATATGATCGAAAATAAAAAATCAGAGTTTTTCGTAACAATTATGCATAATTTAAGATTTATAACTCAACTTCCTTTATTTAAAACAATGTACTGTAGAAATATCCTTAATTTATGCTAATTTCTTTGGCCCAAGGACCAGTAAGGCCTTACCAATGAAGAAGCAAATAATCAAAACCCAAGTTATATATGTTTCTACATAATTAAAGGTCTTACACTACTATTCAAGATCCGTAGGTAGACCGTCATACATATAACTCTATAGAAGGGGCCAAATATCACTTTCACCTGCGGATGATAGATTTAAATCTCAATTACTACTATAATATATTAAGGTATGTTATAATATACTACTCGTTGAACTTATTATAATTATTCGATATTTATACATATAAAAACTCTACACAATTCCTCTTAATTTTTATATTTTCTCAATTCAAAGAAAATATTTTTAGTTATTTCAATATGTTGTAGAGTTTTTTCTTTAAATTTTATCAATTCCTTTACATGCATTGTATAAAATATGTGTAGGAACTTAAACACGTAAATTTTTAAAGCATATAAGAGTTACATTCTAAAATTTACAGCACATAAACTCTTAGTACAAATTCTGCAAAAAATCAACAACTTCTCTCTTATAGTATAAACATGCAAAGGAAAATTTTGAGAAATTCTTAAGACATGCAGGACAATTTCAAACATGCAAGAACATCATATTTGATACATTCTCGAATCCGAGTTGTTATACGGGTTAGGAAATTACTGAATCTTCTGTGTCGTGTTGATTTGGATCCAATCCGGTCTCATTCCTTTAAACCTAGACTTTGCACAACACAATAAAAAATAAGATATCAGAGAATTGATTGGACTCGCTCACTGATATATCATCCAATACTCAAGTCAATAATTTTTCTTTAGGAAATTAGAAGATGCAGAAAAATATGAAATTTTGAGTCGAGGATATTTAGTGTGGGGATTTAATGCTTTGTTACATCTGGCTATAAGATAGCTTGAGAGTTATTTTATTAACTAAGAGTGGCATATTAGGTGTTGTCCTCAAATGAGATTTATGATGCCCACGAGAGGCTTCTTAGGCTCTGAAACTCCCCCTTCTCATTGAGATAATGACGAAGTATTTATAATGTTGGCAGGTGGTTTTAACCTCCTCCACTACCCGCAAAATTGTCTTCGATAAGGGCATCTGGTTTCCTTCGTTTCAGCCGTTTACAGCCGATTTTTTTCAACTGGAGTCGGCTATGTGCCTTTATCCAAAGGATGTCAGTTCCATCCATTTTTCCTAGTTTGTCATTGGGCCTTTTTCCTGATATGGATCATTTCAGGCTATGACGTGGGGCAGCTTTTCACTGGATCTCTCTTTCATTTGTGGGCTCTTTTCATAGGTTAGCCCATTTATGGCAATAGCCATCACTAACCCCCCATATCGAGATGTTTAAATTTTTAACCCCCGACATATTTATTGATGGGACATATTTTTCATTGGCTTCACTTGCTTGTCTCCGGATTGGATTAGGATCCGCCAAACAATCTTGTCGCCAATCTGATTATAGACCGACTAGCTCAAATTAATACCGGAGTGGATCTTGGACTAACCAGTCCAGATTGGCACTAGACTGGATTGGGGATAGCCAATCCGGATCGGCATCGGAATGGATTGTGGATAGCCAATACGGATCGACATCTTACTGAATTGCGGACAGACAGTCCGGATCGGCACTGGACTGGATTGTGGATAGTCAGTCCAATCTGAAACATGGCCAATTTCAAAGTGAATCATGGCCAGTCAATCCGGATCGACACCAAACTTGGTCATGGCCTGCCGGTCCGGATTCGAATCCAACAGTATGCTGCCGGTTTGCTTTTTTGGGAAGTGAAGACCGCATTGGAAATCGGTACATCTTGTTACCAGACCTGTTTGGCCTGCCACGTATCCATAATCGGTGCAATGTCAGTCCATTAAACCTGACACAGGGTGGCTGGTGTGTCACGTCGCTTTGAAGAGCTCACACGTGTCCCTTCATTATGGCAAGTCCTCCTTGAAACCGTACGAGACTTTTTGAAATCGTACCTTTTTGAATTCGAAAGGTCTGCCTATAAAACTAGTATTATCTCACTATTTTCTTCTTCTGGCATCTTTAATCTTCTGCTTTCTACCCCGAACTCTTTGGTTGCCTTTTTCTTCCTCGAATCAAAACCTTCTTTTTTACTATTTCAAATGCTTGTTTTCGTGGCTCCTTGCATTGATGCAATCAAGTTGGTCCTCTCTGCAGCAGATATTGAGGATCTTTATTCTCAGTACAAGATTCCTCGGGAAGTTTTTTTTGTGGTGCCGACTAAAAAGGATGGAGCCTGCTCTCCTCCCAATGGGTTTATTACCGCCTACAAAGCCCATTTAAAGAGTGGTCTTCGCTTTCCTATTGCGCATGAGTTGTACAAGATTTTCATGAATCTAGGCATTCCTATCGCACGATTTTATGCTAATGCGGTGAGATATTTTTGCAATCTTTGCATCTTTTTATGCCTTCGAGGGCTGACACTGAATGTTAAGGCCATGAAAGTCTTATTTCAATTTTGTCAGAGCGAGGACTGGATCTCATTATCCCCGGGTGAATTAAATATAAGTGGAATGATTTACAAATCAGTGAAAAAATGAAATGACTGATTGTTTCTTCTTGAAGCTTGCTTCAGAATTGGGCCTCCCCAATGAGTAGGATAAAGTACCATAGTCCTTCACCGGCAAAGTTTCTCACGAAGAAGAGGACACACTGAAGCTATTGATAGAGCTTATCCGAACAAATGTAGATTCGTTCAGTGATAAGAATAAAGAGCACTTGTTTTTTGCTGAAATTCTTACGCTAACTAAGTGGGAGCCTCAATTGGAGGAGACAGGAGCAATCGCTCTGCCACTCAAACAGCGCAAGAGGAAAGCAAGAGGCATAAATATTAGAGACTCCTCATTACAGCGATGAGTTGCTTCTCTGAGTCCTTCTTCTACTGAGACTGGCCTCCCTATGTCAAAGAGGATGCGGGAAATTGGCAGTTTGACTTCTGTTCCTCCCACTCCAGCCAGTCGAATCTTAGAGAAGGGTACTGGATCTGGGTTCACTGCAAGTGAGGAGCCCCCTGCTCCCTCTGCTGAAGTCCCCAAAGAACCAGAAGTTGTGGGTGTTGTAAGCATACCTGAGGCTGGTGGGCCGACCGAACCAATTTGTAAATTGGCTCAAGTTTGAGAGGAGGTCCTCACTAAAGAAAGGGTGCCCAGCCTTTCCATTGAGTTAGCCTAGGTCCCAGAGGAGCCCCTTGTCTGGCCAACAAATATGGGTAAAGATGCAAAAGTGATAAGAATCATGGAAGTGTCCGGTTCAGAGACTCCTGTGTCGGACCCAATGGTCCCCTCATTCCATCCAAGTCCAAAAGGGTATCGGCCGGAGTGAGAATCTACTTCGGCATTTGATCCAATGGCTTCCTCATCCCATCAAAGTCTAAAAAGTCATAGGTTGGATCAGGCATCCACTCCTGCTTCTTCATCGAGGGTGCCTATGAGCATTGCAGCTCAAAGAGCGCACTACATCACGATATGCATTAAGAGAAGTTTTCACTTTACTGGAAATAACTCGGCCTAATTCAAGTTGAGGGAAAGGTTCATCGGCTGATACAAACATGCATCAATCATAGCATGCTTGAGGAAATGTAGGGCAGGATGAATGTCGTTAGCTCTGAGGTCCAACTATACCAGGAATCGGTCTCTAGCCTTGGACTCAAGTTGCAAAAGACTAAAGATGCTCTGCAGTTAACAGCATCTTGCCAACCTCCAGAGTGATAATGTTTGGCTGGGCTCAAAGCTAATGACCCGACTCAGACCGGAGGAGGTAGGCGCTACTTTGAATGCCAGATTTTTAGAGGGCATTCTCCTATGTCAGCACATTGCTTCATTGTTGGACCCTCACTTTCCGGTTGGTTTATTTGACCAAAGGAATATGGGTGCCCAGCGCCGGCCTGACCTGAAGAATTTCTCTGACACGGATGATCCTTTGACGCAGCCTTTAGGGAGCCCCCAGTCTTAGTGTTATTCTGCTTTTCCTTATACTGATATTCTTGATTATTTTAATGAATCAAGAAAAATTTCTCTAGTCGCCGTTATTATCGAAAGATTATTATTTATGTGCCGATTTATTATCATTTGTCAACTTAGTAATGGTAGTCATTGCTGGTCTTTAACGAAGTCATAGCCATCATCAGTATGCTATTGTTAGGAGCTTGCTCTTTTGGGGAATGTCATAAATCCTCATGCATGATCCCAATTATCAGGCTATGGTAGACTAAAGATGCTCGTCCCTGTATATGGGAGTCGCCACACACATGCTGAAGAGCCCTCTAAGGTTTAGGCATTCGATCGAGCATGGGCCGCTTGAAAAAAATCCAAGGTTCAAATCCGACCACAAATGGGCCACTTGGAGTGGGTCCACTGTTTTAATTCAACCGTGTACAGGTAGCTTGGAGCAGGTTCGAGGTTATTTGACCATTTTTAGGTCGAGAAGCAGGTGTGTTGCAACCCACCTGACTTAGAAGCAGTCTAGACCATCTCGATTTTATGTAATATCATTCCAAGCATTTATATGAATAAGCAAATAACAAATAAAATGAAAAAAATAAATGAATAGCTTATTTTATTAATTTAAACGTGATATAGGCACACTTAATGGTACACATTCTACCTACCTGGACTTGGTATGAAGCCATTGATAGAACTTTTTCAAGTGGAAGACATTCCATGTTCTTAGCATTAGCTTGCCGTTCGGGGTGCATAACGTGTACGCATTATTCCGGAGAATGGCTGTGATGATGAACAAGCTTTCCCAGTTAAGGGAGAGTTTATTCCTATTAGCGATTTTACCCGTTGTCTCTACACTTTGCAGAACTAGGTCTCCGAAGTCAAATTGGCGTGCCTTCACCCTTTTGTTATAATATCAGGTGATCCACTATTGATTGGCTGTCGTTCGCACCTTGGCTGTTTCCTGCATTTCTTCAAGTAAGTCAATATGCTCCCTGAGTCGCTGTGCATTGCTAAACGAGTCAAAATTCTCAACTCGAAGGTTGGGTAATCCGATCTCTATCGGGATGACCGGCTCGATTCCAAAGCATAGACTGAAGGGTGTTTCTCGTGTAGGTTCCTTGGGCATCGTCCGATAAGACCATAATACTGAAGGTAACTCATCTGCTCAGGAACCCCAGCGTCTTCTAATTTGGTCTTTAGACCGTGTAGTATGGTTCGGTTGGTGACCTCTACCTACTCGTTTGATTGTGGGTAAACCATAGAGTTGTGTGCTAGTTAGATACGTAAGTTCGTACAGTACTTGGTGAAGTGTTTGCCGATGAATTGGGTCCTATTATTAGTTACTATTACCTCAGGGATCCCAAACTTGCAGATGATACTTTGCTGGACAAACTCTGTCGCATTATGCTCGGTGATACTTGCCAACAAAGAAGTCTCAACCCACTTGATGAAATATTCAATACCCACAATGATGAACTTTCTTTGACCGGATGCTATTAGCAAGGGACCGAATATGTTTAGTCCCCATTATGCAAATGGCCATAGGGCTTGCAAGGCTTTCAACTTGGTTAGTGGCTAATGAGGCATGCTACCGTACAATTGGCAGTTTTTGCATTTCTTGACGAAATCCAAAGTGTCTTTCTTCATCGTAGGCCAATAGTATTCTTAGCACATTATTTTGAAAGCAAGATTTTTACTTCTGATGTGTGATCCACATATTCCGAGGTGAATCTCGCTTAAGGTATAGTCGGCTTCCTCTTATGTGAGACACCTCAAATAAGGGGTTGAATATCCTCGGCGGTACATTTTTCCATCCACGATAGTATACCATCTAGCCGTCTTTTTTTTGTGCTTGGAGTCCTTCAGGCTTGTTGGCAAAATACCATCGGTAATAATATATCGCCAGTAAAGAGATATCCAACTTTTGTTGCTAGAAACTTGTAAAATTTCTTGCTTAAATTCCTCAATACTTGAAGTGGTCAGGATTTCTCACACACTTCTGGAGTACAACTTTGGATTTTCCATCGCGGTGGCCCTCGTTAGCTGATCGGTCTTCACATTATTCGCTCTTAGGATGTGTACTATTTTCATTTTGTCAAACTTCTATGCTATGTTCCTCACTTTAGTGAGGTAGCTCGCCAGCGGAGGGCTCGACGCCTCGAAGCTCCCTCGATCTTGGTTGACGATTAGTTCAGAATTACTATAAACAAGCAAATGCTTTGGTACATTCCTTAATCAATCGTAGCCCGGCGAGCAAGGCCTCGTATTCGGCGACATTTTTAGTTGCTGGGACTGCAAGCTTCAGTGAGTAACTTATTTCCATCCTGTTCGGAGTTCTCAGGACCGCTCTGGACCTACTGCTGGGCTGCATTGATGACCCATCGACATGTAATGTCCAGATCGGGGTTGTCTCTGTCCGGCCGGCGTCTTCTTCCGCCACTTGGGTATCCTGAACTGAGGTCGTGGTTCCCACTACAAACTCAGCCAAGGCTTGTCCTTTTATGGCTAGCCTTGGTCTGAATTCTATGTCAAACTCACCCAATTCGATAGCTCATTTGACTAATCGTTCAGACATATCTGATTTCTACAATATTCCCTTCAGGGGTTGATCAGTTAGGATGACTATCTTATGAGTTTGGAAGTAGGGCCGCAGTTTCCTAGTGAAATAGACGAGGGCCAATGCAATCTTTTCAGCATGAATGTAACAGGTCTCCACGTCTGACAAAGTTTGCTGATGAAGTAGACTGGTCGCTGAACGTCTGATTGTTGCCAAATCAAGAGTGAACTTAGTACCATTTTTGTTGCATCTAGCCATGAGATGGTTTGAGAGTTATCCTCTTAACTAAGAGTGGCACATTAAGTGTTGTCCTCCAATGAGATTTATGATGCCCACGAGAGGCTTATTAGGCTCTGAATCTCCCCCTCCTTGGTGAGACAATGACGTAGTATTTATAATGTTGACGGGCGGTTTCAACCTCTTGCATTGCCTGCAAAATCGTCTTGGATAAGGGCATTTGGTTTCCTTTCTCTGTTCCAGCCGGTTACGGCCGGTTTTTCCAACTGGAGTGGCCTAGGGCCGTTATCCAGAGGATGCTAGTTCCATCCATTTTTCCCAACTCATCATTTGGCCTTTTTCCTGAGACGGCCCATTTTAGGTCGTGACGTGGGGCGGCTTTTCACTAGGTCTCTCTTTTTCATTCGTGGGCTCTGCTCCTAGGTTGGCCCATTTATGGCAGTACCTATCAGTATTTTTAGATTTTTTAATAAGGACAATTCCTATCAGAATATGAAGGAGAGGTTAGATGGAATCCTTTGGCTTAGCAAATTATTTTTAGATTTTTAATAGTATTTTTTGCATGATCATCGACTGATATTTTGTTAAATTTTTGATATCATTATATTTATACATTTGTACTGAGTCATGACAGTCTGATTTGGACAACTAGTAGAAACAATAAGCAACTTTCACGTATTAATAGTAGGCTTTAACCCCTTTTAGGAAAACAGCCCTCCAGTTCTCTTTAAAAGAACCACCATCTACTTTTTCTAAAAATTGGCAAAAACTACCCAGGACAATGGGTCCTATGCCTTCATTTAAAAAAAAAAAAAGAAAATGAAAAGTCCCTTGGTAATTGATCCATAACCTGCCATGAGCTTCCTATTATAGCCAGTTAGACCTAGAATCCTCTAATAACTTTGGTGCTTGTAGACCTTGGCCAATTGATGATGGCTGCAACCTTATTTGGATCCCTGACGGTTCTCTTTCCAGAAATGATTTGCCTCAAATATTTAACTTATTGTTGGTGAAAGAACACTTAGACATCTTGGCAAGAAGTCGATATTTTTTGGAAACTTGCAGGACCTCATATACATGTGACAAATGTAATTTCCAAATGGGGCTATAAATCAAGATATCATCAAAGAAATCAATATAAATTTTCAGATTTGTTGTTGGAAGATGTCATTCATGAGAGATTGAAAGGTCATTGGTGCATTAGTTAGGTCAAATAGTATAATTATAAATTCATAGTGGCTTTAATGTGTTCTAAAAACTATCTTATGAATATTCAGTGGATGAATTTTAATATGGTGATGACAGGATCTCAAACCCAGTTTTGAAAAGAAATAAGCCCCTTGTAGTTCATCAAGCAGACCTTCAATAATTGGTATAGGGAATCTATTCTTGATTGTAAAAAATTTTATGTTGTCTATAATTTATAAAAACTTGCCAGGAACCATCCTTCTTCTTAACTAATAGCATGGGAGAAGAAAAGGGACTTGTAATTTGTTGAATGATAGAGGACATCTCCTTAACCTAGTTTTCAATTTCATCTTTCTAAACATAATTAAATCTATATGGCTGTAAATTAACAGGTTGTGCATTTTTTATTAAGGGAATGTGATGATCACATCTACATGGGGGTGGAAGACCATGCCTAATGTCAAATACATCTTTGAAGAAAACAAGAATGCTTTGAATATCTAGTGAGCAATTATATGAGTGTTTGTATTGATGGAAAAGAATTAAACCAAAAAGAGTTTTCTTGGTTGGACCTGTTTCTACGGTGCTTTGCCTGATATACTTGCTAAGGAAGCATTTGTAATAGTGCCATGGAGCTCAATTTATTTGCATTGATGGTTGAAAGAGACGGTGAATTGGGTGAGGTAAAAAGTGATAGGGCTAGATTTGCTAAGCTAATTCACTCCGAAAACTGAATCATATCTTCCCAACAATCTAAAATTAGCTTAGAAAGAACACCATTGCATCGACCAAGGAAAGAAGTGACATTGTGAATCACCTATCATTTCGGCTACCATTTGATATTGTCACATGAAGTGGAATGGATTCCATGGCTTGAAATTTTGTTGGTGCTACAATATTGGGGTCCAAAAAACTGTGTACTCCCATTGTCAACCAAAATATAGGTAGGTAGATATTTAATATTTATTGTATTGTTGGAATGATGGGCAGGGAAAACAAGCCATGTACTGAATTTTTTAAAGATTCTTCATCACTAATCTGTTGTATAACTTGCTTTTCCTCTGTTGTATCCGTTGATTAAGTGACAATTGTAATATACTGTCTAGTTGTACACTTATGGCTTAGAGAGAATTTTTCAATACAATGATAGCATAGCCCAATGCACATTTTTGATCTGGTGATAACTGATTTGGCAATGCATCATCAGGTCTAGTAACTATGGTTTGGTGGGGACATTACTGGTTTCAGAATGAGATAAAGATCTGAATGACGGTTTGAAGGGGTTTTGTTTTCTTGTTCACGGCTTCAATAGATTGCTCATGTAAAGAGGCTAGTTGGAAGGCAAGAGCTACGGAAGATTTAAGGCCACTCAAGAAGTAGGAAACAAAAAAAATATTGGAAAGGCTATGGTTTGGCTGTAGCATTAAGGTTTTTGACTCTTCAAACTTGTCTTGGTACAGTTCCAATGACAAAGTTTGTTATAACTTGTTAAATTCTTCCACAACATCAACAATGCAAAAGCTATTGGTGAAAAGTTTTCAAAAGTTATGCAGCATGGTTGTGCAATACCTTAAAAACCAAATGACCTCTCTACCTTCCAAATAGACAAAAGTAATTTCAATTTTTAATGTGGAGGAATTTGGTAGAAGCTGAAATACTTTTGGCATCAAAAGATTCATTATCTAGTGTTGTGGCCATCAAACGAAGGAAAATCAAATTTTGATTGATGGAAAGGAGTGGATATCTGTTGGCAATCTTCATAATAGGAATGGCTGAAGGTACTGGAATTTGTAAAGGTGGAGAAGCAGAGATTACCTGTTGTGGTGAATTAGTTGCTGGTTGATTAGTAGAAGTTGAAGGTGGTTTGGCTAACATCAGTTGTTTAATTTCATCCATGAAGGTCTCCATTTTGTGATCCATGACACTGAATCTATCCTCCATCGTCTGCTGCTACAATAGAGTTTGTACTTTTTGTTCTTGTAATGTAAATTATAGTCGTTTGCTTTTCTCTTCCATGGATTGTTTCTTGAGAGCTACTGCAGCAGACTTGTGGTGTGTGGTGGATGATGAACTGAATCTGATATCAATTTGTAATGGAGAAACTACTAGTTCTTGTTACAAGGACAAATTAAGGGAAGGAGATTCAAGAAAAGGGAGAATTGTGGTAAGAAATTCAGAAAAATGGAAATGCAAAACAAAGAGAGCATTTGAATATTGATTTAATTCCAGAGAAGCAATCAACAACTTACATTACTCACTCAAGCATCCAAGCTGCTTACAATCGTTTTTGACGCCAGTTTTATACTAACTACTCCCACAATCTGTCATGCACTCACAACCAAGCAGTTAACTACTAACACTTGCTACTGAACTATTTTTAGAGCCTAAATCCGATTTGGTTACAAAGATACTAAATCTGTTTGCAAGGTTGTTGCTGAATTACAGTCCCAATTGACAGCCTACTAACTCCTTTGCTGAATGATTTGTTTCCCACTTGATTTGATGTTACAATGCATGATCCAAACTTCACTTAACTTTAAGCTAATGGCTGTTGGCTTCTTAATTGTTGAGCTGAAGTGATGTCCTGCATTAGAAGGTGTCAAATATCCAGTTCCTCTGTTTGCTGTATACTCAATCTACCTACTGATCTATGTATAACTCTCTCATGTATGCCACTTAACATGTAACTACCACTACTCTTAGGTAGCCTGCCCCCTGCCCCCACAATTTAGTGGCCAAGAGAATTCCTAATACTCAAGGCATCACGCACGTCCAAGTCCAATGCCCATTGCTGATATTCCTGATATCATTTATAAAGATCAAATGGTTATAATAATTTATCCATAAAATCGATAGATTTCAACCACCGTATATGAAATTGGTATTAATAAATTATAGGTTACATTAAGGTTCATTAAATTTCATATTGCCCGAAATCATAATGCCTTTATATGATTTCCTTAATTTATCCATAAGATATGAATAATGACAATAGAATCCAAATGTAGATCAAGAAATAAATAATCATTCAAGGTCTAGTATAAGGAGGAAATAATTCCAAGTTACTCGGCCAATTGACAAAATCACGATTTCACCCTTCAACTATTCTTCTTGGCCAGATTTTTCAATCTTTCCTTGAAAAACAACCTAAATTTGTTAAGTTGGGATCTACTCTCTGGCTATTACCCTTTCATGCTCAAAGAAACCACATTCAAGCCGGCCGACCACTTTCTTTTCCAACTATATACAATAAATACACTTAATATTATTAGAAACTTAATCATCTAAATGATCCATTGTATTTAATGTTCAGATTAATACCACCAATGAGACCCACGACTATCTACCCCTAAATCTTATCAGCATTATAAATTTTCGTATTTACATCACTTAACACATGACACTGGCCATTTCTTCATACTGTGTGCACATATTTACTCATGTAAAACTCAAGGAGACTCTAGGCCAGCAGCCCATTTCAGGTTTTTTTCTATATTTACAAAGGTAATTAAACCCCACTTACCCCCTGATTAATCCCTAGTATTAATTATGTTCGATTACCCCTAAAATATCATAAATTATATCACAACCATTTGGTCGACCATAAGACCAAGTCCAATACATCTATTTTTATAGATCTAGGGATAACTTATACTAATATAAACATAGAAGTTTCAACAATCAATTATATAGCATTAATTCCGCATAATATGTAAAACACACTTAAATTTTCTATTTTACTCCTCTACATAACCCATGGCCAAGGGTATTTTATGTTCTTAAATACATATATTATACTATTAAATATGATAAAATAGACGTACAATATAATCTCCGCGCCTTTTAGTTTTTGCACCAAAATGACTGTTTTATACCTAATCTTACCATGGCTGGGGACATTGTGGTAATTCATCTTTCATAATATTTTCTTCTGTAATATGATAGTTCACATTTTTAAGGTTAAAATTTTGAAACTACAAATCCACAATTTAATTCTACAGTAATTAATAATTTGGCATGATAACCTTTTGTTGGGTCCAGTATTGGTAAGGCCTAAGAATCGCGAGGCCTAACTCAGGTAACAGTGGCCCAGACAACAAGCACGGCCCAAAATTTAAAATAGCCTATGTTGCAACCCAATGCTCGCAACCAATTAGAGCTTCCTGTAGCTCATTAATGCAGCTATAAGCGGCAGGCATAGGGCAGAAGAGGCGAGCCAACGAAAGGAAGGTCAACTTTGCCAGCTGCGACTCGCGCCACTTCCTACAACTGGCTAACCAATCCTCGCGTGAGAAGCAGACCAAATGTAGCCAGCGATGCACGACAGTCTCCCCACCACCACAAGGCGACAATTGACACCACCGACTGCCGCCAACGATCAATGGCCCGCAAATCCTCTCAAGAAGGATTCTCGGCCCCAAAGCTCCACGCCATGGAGCCTATAAATTTTCTCTCCTTCTACAGGAAGGGAGATCTAATTCCTGATCACTAGTTGGATTCTGGACATTGAGACGTGCGCTCCCTGTGCTCTTACTCTCATACTCGCGTCCTAACCAATCTTCCACAACCCTTCTCAGGCTACAAAAGTGAGTGACGGCTACTGCTTTTATTAATCGAGGTTCCTTTACAAGTACAAAGCTTGCGATAGCAAAATTACAAAAAAGGAAATGATACAACACGGAGCATAAAGCCCAAAATAGATGCTTGAAGCTTTATAAGGGAACGAGATCTACATCAGATCTCTCTAGCTCCGTCATCAGAACCCTGATTCGCCCAAGCATTAGAGCTGCTAGTGCTGGCTTGACGCTGAAGGTTCACCCAATGTTAACCACAACGGCAGCAGAACCACCACCCATAGTAGCAGTCCCAGCGGGGATGTGGCTAGCCCGCGCTCCCCCTTTAGGGACGCCACTTTCCACCTCCTCTCCGGACCGCACGCATGATCCATTGGACGCAGTCAAGGCCATCAGCGACGCACAATCCTGAGGACAAAGTTCCCCATGATAGCTCCGCAAAGACCCTCCCGCACACTGGAGGTCATGCCAGCCACGAGGAAGGCATATAATGGCGGTAGAGTGGCCAAGCCACCCTCATTAGTATAAGGAAGCACCCGTGATCAACGCATGAAGATAGTTTTCAGTAGAAGCTTCGGATCTCCAGCAAGTTCATCCAATTCCTCTGCAAACTCCCGTTGGGAGCGGGACAAGCCAAGGGCTTTGCATCACTCCTCTGAGAATTGGCTACGGCATGGATCTCTCCAATCGGGAGCTCCCCTATTTATGGGTGAGACAGCGCCCTATTCGCGCCCAGCAAAGTATGCTGCCCGATGGCCATCATTTACAAAATAGGAAAGTCTTTAATGTTGACGCAAATCTTGGCGTGTGAATCCTTCCATTCAGAGCACCGAATCTCTGCGGCATCTAAAAAGCCCGCATGATCACCTGGAGAAGGCGCAGAGCCAGATGAAGACAAGATCCGGTGCATCTCGAGGAAGAACACGTAGTAGCCAACTAGACCCGCAATGGACATGCCAAGCCTTGACTATAAGTCAGCCCAAGTATGGGGAGTTAGTGTTGGGTTCAGTATCTGTGAGGCCCAAGAATTGCGAGGCCCAACTCAGGTAGTAGCGGCCCATACAACCAGCGCGGCCCGAAACTCAAAATAGCTTACGTGGCAGCTCAATGCCTGCAACCAATCAATACCTCCAGCAGTTCATTAATACGGCTACAGACAGCAAGTGCAGGGCAGAAGAGGTGAGCCAACGAAAGGAATGTCAACTCTGCCAACCGCGGCTTTCGCCGCTCCCTGCAACTAGCAAACCAATCCTCGCGCGAGAAGCAAACTTAGCGTGGCCAGCGATGCATGACGGTCTCCCCACTACCACAAGGTGACAACTGACACAACCGGCTGCCGTTAGTGATCAACGGCGGGTAAATCCTTGCTGGAAGAATTCTCACTCCCAAAGCTCCACACTGTAGAGCCTATAAATTCCCCCTCCTTCTATAGGAAGTAAGATCTGATTCCTTATCACTAATTGGATTCTGGACATTAAGATGTGCGCTCCTTCTCTCATACTCGCGTCCTAACCAATCTTTCACAGCCCTTCTTAGGCTACAAAAGTGAGCCACCCTTTACGGTGCATTTAGGGAGCCAAGCCTCCCATAAAACGCTCATCGAGTCCTATACTCTTGTATCCACACACTCCCACCGCACACTCAGCATATTTTCGCGCACCTCTAAGTGTGCGCCCCTTTTCGTTCATTGCGGAAAGTCACTGACTTGAGTATTGGAGTGTTTTCGATGAAAAAAATTCCATCGACCTCTGACATCTTATTTGTAGTTTGTGTTGCACAGGTTCCAGGTTAACAGTGATAGAGACCAGACCCGCTCGTGATCCTATCCGGACGACAAGGAATCCAAAGGCTCCCTAATAATTACGACAACCAGGGACTCAAGATGTAACATTGACACCCTCTATGGAAACACAATAAAAAGTCTAGCATCTCCCCTCAACACTCACTCCGTTACACTAAGATAGTCAATACCAGGGTGCAAGCCGACGCAAGCCAACGCGCCAGCAAGAGACGCAGCCGCTCACGGCGATGACCCCTCAGTGGGTAGCCGTGTCAATGAGCCGCCACAGCCTAACATCTACCAGCTGGCCGCCGAAATGGGTGACATGAGGCTGATGCTTCAGGCCCTCTGCAATCGGATGGGCACCCAGTGGAGGGGGGCTGCTCCTCCGGTATCTCATGCGTCATCCTCCAAGTAAGAAAAGTGTCATGACAAAGCCGCCAGGGGCAGATCAGATCGGTTTGACAATACCGAGGTCCAGGTGGCCTCCGGTAGAAGGGCCAAGACGGTGGCTGGAAGCCATCCTAATCGAGACAAGTGGGAGAAAAGCCTAGAGCGGCGTAACCCTTGCAACTCCTGCAGTGAAAGGAAGCAGACAACTGCAACCTCGTGCAACGTGCGGCCACCCTGTGCGGGAAGTCATCGTGACCAACACGCCCGGTAGAACCCGCAGGGTCACATGGAGCTCCACGACATCATCAACGCGTGGAGGAGCGGGTCCAACCTGCCGATGGAGGAAAAGGTGGAGGTGATTTGGAACCACCTATTCAAGGAAAAGTCCGGACGGTTTTTCGCTGACTTACGGAGGTCACCCTTCACTCTGGACATCCGGACCCAGTCGCTTTTCCGCAAGTTCAAAATGCCAACGCTGGATGGATGCGATGGGAGTAAGGATCCAATGGACTACGTCAACTACTTCCGCACTCACCTGTCCCTCCATGGAGCGAGCGAGGCCGTGATGTGCCAGTGTTTCCCCATTACCCTCAATGGGGAAGCGCTGTTTTGGTTCCATGGCCTCCCGCCAAACTCCATTCGCTCGTTCGATGAGCTCACAAACTGCTTCTTGAGCCAGTTTGCCTCCAGTCGGAGGAAGGAGAAGCAGCCATGGCACCTGGTTGGCCTCCACCAGAGGCTGAACGAAAACCTGAAGCGGTTCCTCAACCGCTTCATCACTGAAGTGCACCGGATCCCCTAGCTTTTCGAAGTGTTGAAGCTCAACGCCTTCATTGCCACATTGGCAATAGGAGACTTCTTCAAGCATTTATCGCACCAGCGCCTTCAGTCTTTCCGATAAGTTGAGGCCATTGCCAAAGCTTATATCTCGACAGAAGAGGCCAACAAGGCAAAGTGTCCCGAACGCGCGGACCGCCCTCGGAAGGACCTAAGTTAACCCTTGGGAAGAAGATGAACGGCGACAGCAATAGCTTCCAGGAATGCCGTAAGCAGCAGCAGCCTTAGCCAGGATTCAAGGAGTACAGGCCAACGTTCCTAACTCCCCTAAACGATACCCGCGCAAACATCTTGGTATAGATTTAGGACGAGAAGTTCTTCAAGTGACCAAATGCGCTGAAGGGCTTGAGCGGTGGAGACTAGACGAAATATTGCCAGTACCACCGCTGCCTAGGATATTCTATAGCGAATTGTCAGACCTTATAGTAGGAGATAGAAGATCTGATTTGCCGTTGACACTTCAAACGATTCGTGAAGGACTCGAGACAGGCTCTTGCAGCCTCAGAAGGCAAGGCGAGTGAGCCTTCGAGGAACCGTATAGCCACCGACATCGTCAGCATGATCTCAACTAGGCCAACTAAAAGTAGCAGGCATGCATAACCCGAGCAGGCTTCCAACAACAAGAGAGCGAGAGTAGGGGATAGGAGCGATGTCATTAGTTTTAGTAGCGATGATATGGCACATGTATCCTTCTCTCATTCTGATCCCCTTGTTGTATCCAACCTCGTTTCAGACGGTATGGTCGATTACCAGCTAAAATGAGTATTTATTAATAATGAAAACTCTTAAAATTTGTTGTATCTTAACGCTTTCTTTAAACTTGGATTGAGGGAAAACTAGATGAAAGCGGCCGATGGCTCTTTGTATGGCCTGGATAACGAAACTGTACCTGTGTAGGGAAAAATCCAACTTGAGATCACGATGGAAACTCACCGGCGTATCGCAACACGAGAGCTAACGTTCCTTATTGTCAATCTGTCGACCGTCTACAATGCCATCCTGGGCAGACCATTCTTCACGTTCTTTGGGGCTGTTATTTCGATCCCTCATCTGAAGGTGAAGTTTTCGACCCCGTATGGTGTATGAGAAGTGCTTGGTGATCGGGTGATGGGGCGGACGTGCTACCTATCCCAAGTCGCCCCAACAGTGCTAGACTGAATGGACGGAGACTTGGATCTTCGCAACGAAGCCACGCTGCAACAAGCCCAGTTAGGTGAAGCAACCAAAGTTGTCCCTCTGGACCTTGCCGAACCAGAGAAGTGCGTGCACATCGGCGGCTCTCACTACGACTAATCGTGACAGACTCATTAGCTTCCTTCAGAAGAACTTCGACGTGTTCGTGTGAGTCCTTGCTGATCTGCCCGGGATACCGACCAGAGTAATGGTTCATAAGTTGGGCCTCGATCCGGATCATAAGCCAGTTAGGTAGAAACATTGGAACTACTCTATCAAGAAGGTAGTAGTTATAAGAGAGGAAGTGACGAGACTACTGGACGTCATATTCATAAGGGAGGTCCAATATCCGGATTGGCTGTCAAACGTCGTGCTCGTAAAGAAAAGCAGCGGTAAATGGAAAATGTACGTGGACTTCACCAACGTGAAAAAAGCCTTTCCTAAAGATAGCTTCCCACTCCCTCAGATCAATCAATTGATGGTTTCCACGTCTGGACACGAGCTCGTGAGTTTCATGGATACCTACTTAGGCTATAACCAGATCAGGATAGACCCGAACGATGAGGAACACGCCTCCTTCATGACTGATCAGGGAACATATTGCTATAAGGTCATACCCTTCGACCTCAAAAATGTTGGGACAACCTACCAGCATCTTGTGAACAAGATGTTCGAGGCTCAGATCAAAAGGAAAGTGGAGGTGTACATTGACGACATGCTCGTCAAGAGCAAAATAGCCGATGATCTGGAGGAGACCTTTTAGGTACTCTGAGCTCACAGGATGAAGCTTAACCCGACTAAGCGTACGTTTGGGGTAACTTTCAAAAAGTTCTTAGGCTTTATAATGTCCCTGCGCAGCATAGAAGTGAACGCAGAGAAAATCATAGCTATCCTTGATATAAGCCCTCCGCGGACCGTGAAGGAAGTTCAGAAACTCACAGGGCGACTGGCAACCCTATCGCAATTCCTAGCTAAATCCGCGAAGTACCTGCAATTCTTCAAGGCGCTCAGAGTAATGAAAGCATCAGGATTCCGATGGACGGATGAGAGCGAGAAAGCATTCCAAGAGCTAAAGGCGTACATCGTTAGTCCACCTCTCCTAAGCTCACCATCCACTGGCGAGGACCTGTACCTCTACCTGGCCACGTTGGGCATGACGTTCAGCTCAGTGCTCGTCAGAGTGCACAAGGGCACGTAACGACCAGTGTACTACATGAGTAGTGCATTGACGGACAGGGAGACTTGATACCCGCACGCCGAGAGGATTGTGATAACTCTCATCTATTCCGCGCAAAAGTTGGAGCCCTACTTCCAGGCGCACCAGATCATCATTCTGACGGATTAACTTGTAAAGTCAATCCTCCAAAAGCCAGATACCTCCAGGCGACTGGTCAAGTGGGACATAGAGTTGGGTAAGTTCAACGTGGAGTTCCGACCACGATCGGCTCTCAAAGGCCAAGCATTGGCAGACTTCATATTCAAGGCGGCGACCCCCACTTTGGACGCCCCGAACTACCCGAAGAGCTTGGACACACCGGGCGTTCCCGTGTGGATCCTGAATGTCGACGGATCATCTACCTAGATAAGCAGCAGAGTCGGAGTTGTGCTCAGAACTCAGAACGGGATAGAGATCAAATACTCCATCGCACTGACTTTCCTAAATACCAATAACATGGCAGAGTAAGAAGATCTTCTTGCGGGACTTCATCTGCCAAAGGAGTGCTACGCAAAATCACTGGTTGTACACAGTGATTCGGAGCTAGTGGACAATCAGATCTAAGGAGCCTTTGAGGTATCAAACTGTTAGCTTGCAAAGTACCTGGAGAAAGAAAAAGCCCAGATCTGAGCTTTCGAAAGTTTTGAGATCAAACACATCCTCGGAGCAAAAAAATTGGAAAGCTGATCAATTGGCGATAGATGCAGCTACAAGATCTCCGAAGCAGTACACTAAGAGCATGCAGAAAATCCTAGCCACACCCAGTGTGGATGATCCAAACCAGGAAGTGCTGCAGGTTAACGAGGGCGATAATTGGATGACCCCATACCACAGGTATCTGACAGATGGAACGCTACCTACGGATATCGATGAGGCCAAGCAAATCAAGAAGACAGGAGACTAGTACGCAATCATCAATGGTAGGCTGTACCGATGGTGGTATTCCACTCCTTACCTAAAGTGTCTAACTCCTGAGGAAGCTGAGTAGCTCCGAGTGAAGTCCACCTCAGCATATGCTACACGCACATTGGAGGAAAAAACCTCACATTCAAGACCATGCGACAAAGTCTTTTCTAGCCCACGATGAAGCGAGACGCCTGAAATTCATGAAGAAGTGCGAAAGCTGCCAGGTCCATGGGTTCGTGGCTCATCTGCCTCACACAAAACTGCACAGCCTTCAGTCCCCATGACTGTTCGCGCAATGGGGGCTCGATATCCTTGGACCTATGCCCTTGGCTTCCAGACAGAGGAAGTTCTTTATCATCGATATTAACTACTTCACCAAGTGGATAGAAATAGTTCATTTGGCGCGAATCACTAAGTAGAACGCAACGGAGTTCCTCTGCCAGAATATCGTTTGCCGTTTTGGGATTCCTAAGGTCATTGTAACTGAAAATGGAACCCAGTTCACCGGCAAACGATTCACCAAGTACTGTGCGAGCTTACGCATTAGGCTGATCCATACATCTGTGCCATACCCTCAGGAAAACGTGCAAGTTGAAATCACTAACCGTACACTGCTGCACGGGCTGAAGACTAAACTGGAAGACGCAGGAGGCTCCTAGGTCGTCAAGTTGCCTTCCGTGCTTTGGTCATATCGTATGACCCCATGAGAACCGACGAGGGAGACGCCCTTCAATCTCTGCTACGGAGTTGAAGCGGTCATCCCTGTCAAAATGGGACTTCCCTACCTGCGGGTCGAATACTTCGATCCAACCACCAACTCCCAGAGACTTAGGGAATGCCTAAACCTGCTCCTAGAAGTCTGTGATGTGGCCCACCCGAGAATAGCAGCCTACCAGTAACATGTCGCACGGTACTATAACAAGCGGGTGAAGGCACGCCCACTCGAGGTTAGAGACCTGGTCCGCTGGAGTATAGAGATAGCGGGAAATGCCTCGAGTTGGAACAAACTCTCCCTAGGCTGGGAGGGCCCATCCTCGTCTCAATAATCCTCCGGGATGGAGCATACAAGTTAACACACCCAGGACGGCAAGTTGATCCCGTGGACCTGAAATACCGCCAACCTCAGGAAATATTATTAGTAGGCCAACACCAAGCCCAAGTAAGACATACACGCATGCCATAAGGAATGCTTGTATATGTATTGTGTTTCCATTTAATAAAATTAATTATTTTTACAATCTTGTGTGTTCATTCATACGGGTGTTTGCATGCATGACATTTCAAAAAGTAAAACGATCTAGACTGTCCCTAAGTTGGGAGGATCTGCGTCCGTTCGTAAAACAAAGCCTTGGCTCCGTGCCAAGCAACTCGAAAGCGGCCATATCCAAATCTCGACTCCGCGTCGAAAGGCCCTATGCAGCCCTTAAAACCTTGGCTCCGTGCCAAGTGGCCCAAAAGCGGCCACATTTGAATCTCGACTCTGTGTCGAAAGGCCCTAAGCGGCCCTTAAAACCATGGTTCCGTACCAGTCGACCCATGCGGTCGAAATACAGGCCCAGGGGCTTTTGAACTCCTCAACACGCGGCCACCAAAACCTTAGGGGGCAAGAATGACAGGCGTACAACAACCTTCTCTTGGAAAAGGAAGCACCCTCAGTCTATGATGGTCGTGGGCTAGAACCGTGTACATGAGAGCAATGATGCCTTGAGCGGGGCCGAGCACCTAAGATAGGTATCATGTGCGAAAAAGCCATGACCTTGAGTCCAGCTGCTGTGGCCTGAAAACCCAGCTGGCCCTTCGTGTGGCTCCACTGGGCTTGCAACGATGTCCACTTTATTGGACCAAGCTTTCCATTAAAAGCGTGAGATGCGACGACATCATCTGACGAAGAACGAGTACAGCGCAAGAAGGCACCAGATCGGGGCCTTGGCGACAATAGCTTCACAGCTTAGCTGTTAAAATATGAGTTATGATTCCAAAAGCTATATCATGCACTTAGAAACATCAAATGCAAGAATAGTAGCTGCCTTTCATTTATCATGTACGTATGAACTTATAGGGTGGCATTGGGCAACAAAAAAGGGCGAAAAGCTATACAAGAACTTTGCTGGCCCTACGAATCGGATGGGCCAGCCTCTTCAGGGAAGTCTATCAAGCAGGAGCCGTTAGAGATTCTAGTGTTCTCCGGATGAAAGACACCCACGGTGATACCCGAAAGTGCAACGAAGGCGACCCGATAGCGCAGACGGATGCCATCCTAGAACCTGACATCGAGTGCGAAGCGCACCTCCTTCGGAGTGAACTGCAGCATGAGGTCTTTGGAAAGGCAAGAGATGTCACCCTCCAAAGTGGAGGTCCATCCCCTTAGCTGCTTAACTTCCTGCCTCAGCCGCTCGCTCTCCTGTGCCATCCGACTGTTCTCCTCCCTCAGTCGCTCATTTTTCTCCCTGAGCGCAACAATTTCAACTCCCGCACATTGGGCTGTCTCCTATTCGGACTATTCCTTGACCTAGTGAAAGTATCTGCGCAGTTGAGTGAGCACCGCGTCAAGGGAGCTGGGTCCCCCAGGGACCTACAAGGGAAAACGAAAGATCATAAATTCTTAGAGTTCCAGTCAACAGAGGAACATACGATCCAGGATGATCATACTTGAGTGAGGGACGCATCCGTTCTATGAGGGCCACCTCCTGAAGCTTACAAGTTCGGGGGCTCTATGTGCTCGGTAATGACCTCCGTGGAATTGGGAACGTCTGGAGCCACGGGTGACGAGGAAATGCTTGGGAGCTCCGACTCCTGAACCATCCCTGTTACGACAGTTTCTAGTGTCATGAATTCAGATCAAATAGGTCAATTTTTAAATAATTTTAAATAAATAATCCCAAATTTCAAAATTCGGATGTGATAAATTAAATAAATAGGACTCAATACAAATTAAAATCCACACAGGACTTCACTGGATAACCGTTCGAACAGAAATAATACGACCTACTCTATAGTCATCGTAAGGGAGGTAACAATTTCAATCAAAATCATGAATCATACATAATAAAATATTTCATAGATTCTAAAATATTATCATGGGCCTATACCTGACCAATTTTCATAGTACAATCATACCAATTTTTAATTTTTTACCATAACAAACTAATACTTATTAAATCGAACGAATTGTTGACGGATCACGTCTTAACTCCTGTAGTGCATCCGGACCTTTTACTCTGAATGGTCAAAATAGAAAACGTGAGCTAAAAGCCCAACAAGTATCATATTTAGACAAAATGAGTTCAATAAATTAGATGAGAGGTCAATGGATGAAAATCCAGTCAAATTTCAAAATGAATCCAAATCACCGATAAAATAAATCCAATAGAATTCTAAGATCCAAAGTCCCAAAATTTAATGGTACTCTCGTACTCAAAATAAATATCCAAATCCAAAACAATGTCCAAATTTTAAAACAGCCCTCATCGGGATATATATGTATATATATAATATATATAAAAACAAAACAGATGTGATCTGGACCAATTTCAAAGCCGATGTCAAATCCAAATCCAAGTCGAAGTCCAAGTCCAAATCTAATGCCTGATCAACTTGTGATTTGGGGCCGAATCCGATAATTGGATGATCTAATAGCGTGCGCTGGGACCGAAGCAGCACCGCGACAAATATTCCAAAGGTTCGGATTAAAATATATAATCAAAATCATTGTACGAGACATACCAAGGCCCTACTGAAGGCAAAATCGACGAATCTTAAAACCAAGTCCAAAATCCAAATCCAAATCAAAATTAAAATCCAACAGAAATCAATGCAGAAATACAAATTATATACTAAATTTGGATTCTGATTATTTAAAAATTAATTTGAGGAATGGTTACACATAATTTTGGTAACCTTAGGCTAAAATCCATGTATTCTGTACCATAGATAAGGTTGCCTTCTATATTTTGCCACTCGCGGCTTTGGGTGTATTTATCAAAATTGTCAACTATATTAAGATATCCGAATATATTCTAAGGTCAAACCTAATTATCCAAATGGGAAGGGTCACCACTCCAAACATTTTCTGGCGGTAAATAGGGATTTTTAAATAAATTTTCTTGTCAGGAGTTAGCCAGAGTGTCCAGTTTTTAAATTCAAATGTAGTTACCACAACCCGGCTTGTGCATGTGAAAATGCATGACCTATGCAAGTTTCATGTATATTTTCGTTACACATACTGATATAAATATACCCGAGTCCAATAAATTTTTTAGATTTTCAAAAAAATAATAAATTCCTAAAATCATAAAATCCATATATAAAGCCCCCAAAATAATCCAATAAACTATACATACATGTCCTGAATAAATTAAATGGGTGTTCAAAAATTTATACATGTTAGTAAAATTCTAAACAGTATCTAAAATATATCAAATGCAAAATCAGACCAAAGAAGGGGTTTATAGATACTTGCTTGAACCTCATACTTTGTAGATTTGAAGAAATGATGTCCGAAAGTAGCCGAACGGCACCTCTCTCTCTTGCCGGCCCGTGACCCTTTCTCTCTCCTTCCTCTCTCTCTCTCTCTCGCGCTTCTGCTTCTCTCTCTCTCCACTATCGCCAGCAACTGCTCCAGTTTCGACACAACAATGGCGGCAAGCATGGCAACAGCAACCTAACGGCAGACGGCAGCGGACAGCGGCATCACCCACGGCGGCTTCTCTCTCTCCTTCGGCTGCAACCTTACCGACGCCCCTTTCCACCCAAATCCAACAAAATATCAGCTGATTTTTACAAAAACATCACATACAAACTCCAAAATCAACATCCACAAGGAGAATGGAAGGATTTAAATACCTTGATTTCATCGATTTCTTTCGAAAACGATGACAAACGGACGACGACCGTTTGGCTTCAGCTCCTGATTTCTCCTTCTACAACCACCGATAGACAAAATGGAGGGTACCACCACGAGGGTTTTGCCAGCTTCCATCTCCGACATCGGGAGCTCCAAC